>JAHWFP010048249.1:0-11402 GCA_023313725.1 Lithobius niger | reverse complement strand
CCCCTCCCCGGCGATAAATAATGACTGGTCCCTTACACCATTGGATACACTGAAAATTTGACTTTTTACACAGTTGACTTTTTAAAGCATTTTCCAGCCGTTCACATTGTTCTCATTTTCAAAAAGATGATTAGTTCTCGCCAATCACAGATTGAATTTGTCTACAGAATATGCTCAAGGAAGATACATGTTCGCACAGAAAAAAAAAATCGTAACGACGAATTATAAACAAAAACAATTTTTTTTCTAGTTTGGCTTAGCAATTAATCAGTAACGCTGCGCAGCTTATATCTCTGCGGGCCTTGGGTAGAAACATCTAATTCAAGTGTCGGATACAAGGGAGAGCTTCAGTCAAGGAAGGAAACAGCTCCGCACTTAACTGTGTTTCCGGCTTAGGTTTGCTCGCGCGACCAGAGTTTCGAGTTTGGTTTCGGATTTCAAGACGAATTTCAGGCATCTGGCAACAGGTGTCGCATTCGTACAGTATGGGGTTTTTGATCATAGGCTAGAGCAAACTAAATCTAAAGGAGTTGAAAACTCATCATTTTCATAGACTCATGATGCGATCCAGTCCTATGAAAGTTGTGATATCCGCCCAAAACCAAAACTGGTATAAGAGAAACCACCAACTTTCCGAAAAGGGTCGGCTGTTAACAGTAGTAGTGGTAGCATTCAATCAGGAAAAGGCCAACAAGGTTAACCCTATTAGCCTGCAAACTTGGCTCATTGCCGCCATCTTTAATTTTGATGTATGACTAAAGTACTTTGGACTGATGAAGCCAATTGGACTTGGAACTGCACAGTCCTATTACTCCGACATTTACATTTAAGCAACTTTGTTATATTTGCGACAAGTAGAACCCCTTCTGGCTCAAAAAAATTAAAGAGGAGGGCAATGTGCCAAGTTTGCTGGTTAATAGGGTTAACTTTGGCGGCCTTTTCCTGGCTAAATGATATCACTACTTACAAAAGCGGACTTTTTTTTTTAAACTTAACGGTCTCTCATGTACCAGTTTCGGTTTTGGGTGGATTAGAACGGCAAAACAAATTTTGTTTCTCCCATTATAATCTAGTATCAACGCTGCACCTTGTTTGCTATACGTACAAGCCCCTGTGGGTCCCACAATCATAACAAATTTCTCTAAAAATTAATTTCCATGAGAAGATCACCTCCCAAATGATTAAGCAAAATGTTGAAGATCATACACAGCTCAGTTTTCAAGCGTAGGAATTTAAGAGTCCAGTTTGGTGATAGACAATCTTCCAGAGTATGGTTTATTTTTAACCCCCTGATTTATATTGTATAGGACCTCGGTACAGATTCAACACATTAAATATCCTCATAGGCCTACTGGCAAAGTCACCAAACAGATCTAGCGTACTCTAACAATTGACACACATAACCTTTAGAGGTCCATTATTATTAGCTGTATTATGTACTGGGAGAACTATGAGCCCTTTTCTTTTGACCAAAACGTTTTGTGTTAAAATACGGTATGTTTTTTCCAATCAGTCTCCATTGTCATAGTTGTGGATGCCATCATCGGAAAAATAGCACCATTCACGTCGTCTTATCGCTTTAATCCGCAGCGTGGCGTGGTAAGCCAAGAATACAATCTCTTCCATGCTCAGTAAGCTAACCGACCGGACCTACAACAATATTAGGGCAGTACGCAAAATGGCCGCCATGAGTGGCCCATTTAATTTCTTCAAGGTCTGTTCGGGAATTGCCAAGCAATCGATCAGTGAATTTTTGTACGGTGAGTCCCGGCATCTACTGCCAAAAAGCGGCAACTGACAACAACCTTAGTAATTCACTAACTTAATCCGAGGAATCACCCGGAAAAATAGCTTACACGCACAAATAAATAAATTGTTGCCACAAATTTTAGCCTTTTGCCACAAAGGTATTAATTTCTCGACTGCACATCTCGACAGTAAATAACTACATGTTCATTTATCTAGAAAGTGTTTCAAGGAAGAGTGGCTGCATTCTTTTTTTGCACTGACGGTGTCACCCTCGGTTGACAGTAAGCGGCAACAAGACAAATCAATCGCATGAGGGACACCTTCACGGTGGCCATATTGTCCAACCCAGTCGCGTATGCTATTTTCATCCAAGATCCGGCCGGTATATACTATAGTAGAGCTCTGTCTCTGCATAGAAACAAATTCAGCGTTAATAGACTTTTCAACACTTCAACATTCAAAAATTAAATGGACAATCACTCACAGTAAGGGGGGGGGGGGGGTAACGAGCAATATTGTTCCGAGAAATTATTTATTGGCTGCAATTACGTCACTCGGGCGGGTACTTGCAGCAAGTATGGTATTAATCACAATCGTCTGATGGCGAAACCCCAACTCGTGATAAATAACCATTTCACAAAGCAAAACGATTGCTAGAGAAGGGAGGGAGGGAAGGACGGAGAAGGGAAAAGCACGACTCGTATCCTTTGCAACTGCTGACATAAATATTGGCAGGGCTATTTGTTTCCACCTACAGCTGAATTACTTGCTCAGCGGGGGAAAGAAGGGCTCCCCTCCGACCAACTCACTCTCTTACGTAGACATCTTTCTCCTTTTCAACAAGTCCGTGAAGGAACGGGGTTAGCCGGAAAACACGATTGATGGAGAAATTATGCTAGAAGAGAAAACGAAAAATAAATATTAAATTCGGAGGAGAACGCCGTATTTGTATTTTTTTTTAGGCTTTTGATATCCAAAATGAAATTTGTCTGTACAGTAATGAGTTTTGTATAAGCTGTAAACAGGGGACAGGTCCAGCTTGTATCGTGTAATGGCCGAAGGACAGTCTGTGATCTCATCACTCGACCAGGGTATTAAGTCTGTCGTTGTAATTACCTGCTAGTGGTCGTCAGTGAAAGCACAAAAACTGTGTTTGTTTACGTTCGAGTATGCGAATGCTCGGGAGACATTATTATTATTATTTAATACTAGCTGGACCCGTGCATGCTGCACGATGATTGAATTTCCTGGACTTAGCCTCTCTTGGTGTTTCGTCGTCTTAGTAAAGTAACTGGTGCTTTCAATTTTTCTACCTCTGGTCTCCCCCCCCCCCTCCCCCCCCCCACCGCACGCCCCCCCCCCCGTTCGGTCTGATACTTTCAATTTCACCCCCCTCCCCAACCCGCACACCCCCCCCCCCCCCCGAGCACCCAGATGTGTAGAAAGGGTTGGGGGAGGGGGGAGTAGGCCGCAAAGGGCGCAAATTTCCGTGGGTCTCATCATAGCAAGGGGTCTCATCTCGCCGTAACCAGGAGAACATTTTAATGCTTAACACGTCTTATATTTATGCAGCCCTGCCTCTACTCGTACTCAACAAAAGAATCCACCATGCCATGGAACCGCCAGTGACGTTACTACGATGTTGAGCGCGGGCACGCGAATCGTACAAGCAGAAAAAGCAATATGTCGGTCACTTCGTTCTTCACTGATTCGGATATACAGTAATGAATACAAAAGTGAGTTTAGACGTGCGTCCTCAAAATCCTTTCATAATTTGTTATATCCTTGACCAAGTGTCGTTATAGAGGAGTGACAATAACATCGAATACCTCTATGCTGGAGCCAGTATGGGGCTAGCTGCAAGAGGCACTGGATAAACGTGGAGGGGGGAACACGAAGGGGGTCTTTTACTGAAGTCAATGCTGTTAGAGCGGATTTATTAAACCTAAAATGCGCGATTTTTTTCGATTGGTTGGGAGTTGCTGACATTTTTAGCAAGTGGCATCTTTTTTGTTTCCCGTTTACAGCCTCGCAGAATAAGGGAGTGGAGAAAACAACGTTTTTTGTTTGCTTAACATATTAACCTGATAATTTAGCATTACATTGTCCTCAAGTAATGTCTCCCTGGAGGTTTTTAAGTTGTTTGTAGACGCCTGCTTGCTTTACCCACTGCGCATGCGCAGCCCTCTCTATATAAGCGAGAACGTGGCGTGTCTCGGCATTCATTTTCCTCCAGAGGTTCCTTCACGTCACCTCGTTCTTTTACCTGGATTTTGGATTTCCTGTCGTTCATCTCCGCGATGGATGCTGCCCTGTCGATCACTGCTCAAACCTCGGGTGCTGCTCTCTCTCCTCCTGCTATCCCTCCCGTCTGCGACGACCGCTGCGCTCCCGGCGCTGTACGGGACATGCTTGTCGGCAACGACGACGACGACGACTCTCCGCTACAAACGGACAATGCATGCCGCCTCCTCCCGCCCTCTAGGTCCTGGCAGAAGATGTACGACACGCCAAGGCGCTGCTCCGGAAGGCTAAGCAGAAGCTCCGTGAAGCCTCATCTCATGCGGGCTTCTCGGTCAACAGTTCACCTCTCGACTTGTCAACAAAGTCGTCTCGCAGGGAAAACAGCATCACTTGCAGTGAAGCCCACAACCTCGTCGACTACATCTTTCGCCACTACGCCGACAGGACGCCTATGCCCCTCCCTCCCCCCCCACCGTCGTGCACCTCGTCCGCCCGTCGGGCTAGCACTCCTGACTGGGTCGCGTCCACAACAAGCCATGAAAGCCACAAACGCATGTCGCATACCTCCGATCCGTCAGCCAAGAAACGCAAGCACTCGTCTCTGTCGGTCAACCCCAATGCGTTGTTGCATCACGCCCAGACGTCTCCATCACCCACCGCGAAGCACATTCATTTTACGGACGACAACAATGCCGATCCGACGATCCCTTTAGGATCTCTTCTCAAGACAGTAGAAGACACAGTCCCAGACTGTTTCTTGTATAAACCTTCCGAGTCTGCAGATGCTCCAGTGATAAACAGAGGACTTAAAACCGGCTTTGGTTTCGCCTTCCGCGACAAGGACGCAAAACCCCGTAGTCTGCTGGGCCAATCAACAACCCTCCTTACCTGCCTGCTTCGCAACGGCGGCTCTCTTTTGGGCAAGGGTGATCCCTTGCTACTCGACACAGAACCCCCAGCACCACGACCTGGCCACGAATCAAGCTTTTTCTGGCCATCCGGTGACGGCGCAACCAACCCTAACAATTTTGACACTTACCGTGAATGTGAATTCCTATGCAGCGAAGTCAAGCTAGACTTCGGATCAGCCCTCACCATTCCTAAAAGAGTTGAAATGCCTTCTTTTGTCCTGTACGACAACGACAAGTGCTTACGCCTAAGCTTACGTGCCGCTTCACAGGCAGACGTCCTAAATACCGCAGTCAACGCTCTTTGTGAGAAGCTATCGGCCGATGCAAGCCCCGAAGAAATCCGCAACCTGTCTTCCCTCAACTGTCAACTTTTTAAAAAGCGAGTTTTGCAACCTACCACTCCCTAAACGGGGCCACACGTGCGTTATTTAATAATACCTTACTGTTAAGGGAAGCCGCCCTTAAATCTGCACACAATCTAAACGAATCAACTAGCCATCGCCTACGCAACCAACCGCTCCACGAGTCCCACACACTCTTCCAGGGACTAATCCCGACACTTGCACCACAACTAGATATTTCCCGCAAACCAAAAGCTGTCCGACAAGACAAGCCGGCTTTTCGGTCTTCTAAACGAAACAGGTACCAAAGCGCCCGTCCCTCCCCCAAGAAACCACCGGCTACCGCAAAAATCGCACGCAACGACAATGCTTCAGATAAGACACAGTCCTTTCGGCCTGACCGACAGCCTCACTCACGCGTCAATCAACGCTTCAACCAGAAACGCGCCGCAACTCCCGACTGCCGCTGCCGACAATCATCCCCCGGCGGCCGCATCTCACGTCACAATCAATGACTGTCACCGGCTCTCTCGCTTCCCTGTCGGCGCGAGACTCCGCCTTTTTTACCCTGCTTGGAAATCCCTGTCGCACAACCAAGAAGTCCTTACAATCATAAAAGAAGGCTTTCGGCCCACCTTCCTCTCGAAATCACCGCTCGCAACAAACCCTCCGTGGAATTTCACGACCCCAGTGTCGCACTCCCTCACGTCAGAAATTCCACTCCTCCTATCAAAGGGAGCGATCATCAAAAAACAGAACCCAGGGCCGGGGTTTTACAGCTCCATCCTCACTCGCCCAAAGAAGACAGGGGTCACAGACTCATCTTCAACATGAAACGGCTGAACAAATACATCGACAATCCCCACTTTAAAATGGAATCACTAGAATCCATCCGCCTTTCTTTCAAGCAAAATGACTGTGCAATCTCCATAGACCTGGAAGACGCCTACCTACACGTCCCATTCCATCCAACTGCAACGAAATTCTTCCGCTTCATTTACAACGGCCAAGTTTACGAATTCCGTTGTCTTCCTTTCGGTTTAAACGCAGCACCAAGAGTCTTCACCACGATTTTAAAACCAACCCTAGCCCACCTTCACCAACGCCAAATCAAAGCAAGCGCATACCTCGATGACTGGGCCCTACACAATCAAGACACCCACAGTCTTATCCAAGACAGGAACATAACAATGAATCTCCTAAACCAACTAGGCTTCAGCGTGGATCTCCCCAAATCACGCCTCACCCTGCAACAAAAATTCACGTTCCTAGGTGCCTCATTCAATCTATCATCGGCCCGAATTTCTCCATCACCCGACAGGGTAGAAGACCTGCTTCGACACATTCGTCAATTCCAGAACCAACCAACATTCAATCCTTCGGGAACTAAACTTCCTCATCGGGAAGATGGACTCTCTGGCGTCACTCGTCCCTTACGGCCGATAGATGGTAAGACCCTTCCACCACCACTGGATCGACAATTGGTCAAACTCTCACCTCAGTCCGGACCAACAGTTCCTTTTCCACGACGACTTCCCTCACAACAGCTTCCTTTGGTGGACAGACGTCATGAACCTCACCAAAACGGTTCCACTCCACGAACCACCCCCAAATCACATCATCTTCACAGACGCCTCAAATCACGGCTTGGGAGCCCACCTAAACAACCTGGAAATTTCGGGAACTTGGCAAGCAGGAAAACTTCAGGACATCAACTTCCTCAAACTCCATGCAATTCTCCTTGGTTTACAACATTTCCTCCCAACCATCAAGAATCACGTTGTCCAAATACAAGTTGTCCAACACCACAGCTTTAGCCTACATAAAGAAAGAAGGTGGAACCAGAGTACTTCACAACCTAACCTCAGAAATTCTCAATCTTTGCATTTCCAACAACATCACCTTGCTTCCTCTCCACATTCCATGGAACAGGAACGTCATTGCAGACTCCCTCTCCCATCGCTCACCACCAACAGGGGAGTGGTGCCTCAAGAAATCCGTCTGCGAATCTCTCTTCATAACATGGGGAACCCCAATGATCGACCTAATCGCCACAAGGCACAATGCCAGACTTCCCCACTACATCAGCCCAATCACGGACGATCAAGCTCTCGCAGTCGACGCCCTGACATACCCATGGCACAACCTCTATGCATACGTGTTCCCACTATTCAAACTGCTTCCCCAAGCACTTCAAAAAGCCGAAGAAAGCCAAAGCCTCTTCCTTCTAATAGCCCCACTATGGCCATCAGCACCTTGGTTCCCACACCTACTATCCCTGCTAGAAGTCACACCAAGAACTCTCCCTCTTCTTCCAGATCTTCTGTCTCAACAAAAAGGGTAGAAACTTCACCCAAACCTTGCCAGTCTAAACCTTCACGCGTGGCTACTATCATCAAACTCCTCAAAAAGGCTGGAATTCATACAGATGATGCCGCCCGCATCGCCTCAAAAGCCATCAGGGAATCAACAAACAAGATGTACGACAGCCATTGGGCCAAATGGTTTCATTAGTGTTTCGCAAGGGAGATCAATTCAATCAACCCCTCTCTACCTGAACTGCTGAGATTCTTTACCGACATTTTTGACATCGACAAGCTCAAAGGCTCACCAATCCTTGTGTATCATTCAGCCCTAAACTCAGTATTCAAAGCAGCAGACAAGACTAACCTTCTAGACGACTACCGCATCTCGGCCCTCCTCCGCTCCTTTGAAAATGATCGAACATCAAAAAGGCAAGTTGCAGACTGGGATCTTCCAATCGTCCTCCAATCCCTGATGGAAGCCCCCTATAAACCAATGCAAGACAGCTCCCTTCACCTCTTAACCAGGAAAACTGTCTTCCTCTTAACACTAGCAGCCAGTGCCCGCTGCTCTGAAATCCAAGCCCTCTCAGCCGACACAGCCTACTGCATCTTCGGCCCAAATTTCTCCTCAGTAACCCTCCACCCAAGACCAGGTTTCCAAGCCAAAACACAAAAACCTCCGAATTAACAAAACCCATAACCTTTCCAGCACTCACAAACTTAACAGGAGATGAGCCAGAACGTCTTCTATGCCCATCCGAGCGCTCCGCTTCTACCTCACCAGGACCCAACACGAAGACATCCGCAGAGGCAGAAATCAACTGTTTCTACCCGTTGACCTCCAAACAGGAGAAACTTCAGCCGCCATGATTTCCCACTGGATTAAGAAAACAATCGACGTTGCATACGACAAAGCCAACCTAAGCACAGAGAGAGCAACAGCACACGAGGTTAGAGCAATTTCAACTTCATGGGCATATCATAACGCCACCCCAATTGAAGAAATTCTACAAGCCGCTTCCTGGCGACATTCAACGACTACACCGGCTGGGACCAATCGTCGCAGCCAGAACACTGGTCAACCCCTTCCCCCCCCCCCCCTTAAGCACAATCAGAACGAAGTAGAAGCAAGCCATCCCAGATGGAAGCAAGCCACCCATAGAAGGAAGCAAGCCATCCATAGAAGGAAGCAAGCCATCCATAGAAGAAAGCAAGATCCTCACAACCAACGGTACTTTTCAGGGCCACCAATCCCTACGAAAGAGATCCAAATTCCTGTTTCAACAATCAGTTCTGAATAAAGTGCAAATTTTCAAAAAAGGTTGGGGGAAGCCTGCTTGCAACCCGGGGTGCCCCGTCAGATCGGTGCCCGCCACAACGTTTGACAAGGTCTGCTGATAATGCTAAATTATCAGGTTAATATGTTTGGCAAACAAAGAAAGAACATTTTGCCGGCCCCCAGTCAGGCCGGCTAAAAATGGTTTCTTTTTTGCCTAAAACATACTTAACCTAAGCCCGTCCTACCTCCCCTCTCGAGTCACCGCCTGACAGATTGAGAGGAAAAGGTATGCCGAGACACGCCACGTTCTCGCTTAAATAGAGAGGGCTGCGCACGCGCAGTGGGTCAAGCAAGCAGGCATCTACAAACAACCTAAAAACCTCCAGGGAGACATTAAAAGAGGACAATGTAGTGCTAAATTATCAGGTTAAGTATGTATTAGGCAAAAAAGAAACCATTTTTAGCCGGCCTGACTGGGGGGCCGGCAAAATGGTTTTTTTTTTAGGCCTAAGCAATCCGCTCTCAAAGTACTGCCTTGACTAGAAGTGGCGTTGTTTCATCCCCTCCCCTCCTCCATTTGCTAGCTCGTAGCCAATATGGCGGTATTGTCGCTGCTTTGTTGTGTCTAAGTATTTTAAAAGCAATTTTTTCTTACAGTTCCTCGGTGCCTCATAGTATCTAACACAACTCCCGTGTAATCGAAACCACAGATTAGAAAGTTAACTAGATATCGCGTTTTTCCTCTTTCGAGCCTACACGGGGCCGTGACGGTGGTTGCAGCTACTAATACCTTACATGAAACTCATGGAGGAAAAAAAGTTTTGTAAAAATTTTGTAAAACTATTTGAGCTCGTGGGCGTGGTGGGCAAGGAGGGTCAGGGAACTTTCACAGAAATTTGTCAAAAGTCTGAATATTGGTGGGCACTACTACTTAAAGGGATATACCTCCCAGCGCCATTTTTCTCGATCTACCACATCAAGTACGGCCCCAAAGGTCTATTTCCTTACCGTTAGTAAATCATCCCTTGGGAAAAAGCTGTCGACGCGCCATTAAGCCTCATTCCCCCCCCCCCCTTGGGAAAAATCCGTTTTGAAATGAGATTTTCTGTTGAATAATTGTTAACTTTATTTACTGTACCCTACACGTATATGATGCTTTGCACGCTTACAGTAATCATGACGTTTCATCTCTGTGTGTGCATGTACTAATTTTCTAATAATTACCATGAAATAAAAAATCTAAACGACTAATGTGATAAAAATTAAAATTAATTATTCCAATATATCGCCGAAGCAAAATTATAAGACACTAGCCTAGAAAACTATAAATTGTGATGTTAAAATACGAGAATCATTCCGGTTTGTGACGACGCAGTCTTTAACTCGATGCTATTTCGTGTACTATGTGCTGCTACTTAATGTAAGTTTGGAAATGTTCAAAATTGAACCGGTTCAGCCACACGACCATTAAATTGCTTCGGCTGACTTAAGGCTCCAAGAAATTAATAAAAAAAACCCAATTAAAACGGACAACTAAGAGCACACATGTCACGTTTTTCAATTAATCAGGGTTCGTGCGCTAGGTGGAAAAGCTAGAAAGTCGAGAATTTAGTAAGGATCTTTTTCAGGCCTTGAAAAAAAAGTACGGTTTTCTGACAAATTGTCAATATCAGGATGGAAAAGTCTGGAATTGTCTGATATCCTAATTTTCAACGAATCAAATCAGCTAATACTACGACAAAAATATTTGTTACCATAAAATTAGCATGCAAAGCATTCGTTCGTAGTTCGTACCAAAAGATGTGCCTGCATTTCGCATTTAAAAAAGTAAGTCAGCCGTATTAAACCTACGCCGATTTTTTTCTTTCGTACCCGACAGACAATATTTTTTTCCTATTCTATGATATCGATCGATGGTTTTGGTTCTACATAGGAAAATTAAAATTATAAAATCCATTTTTTACAGAGATAGTGCATACTTATGTTCTTTATTGTCCCATGTTCGCTCACTTAGCCCATGCAATGAATGCAAACTGGAATTATTGAAACTGGAAGACGCCATGGAAAACAGAACCAGTCTTCACGACTTGTTTTCTCTCGTAGGCTTCCCAGGAGTAGCCCTGTTGCTTGAACGATGCCAGTCGCGCCCGCGCGGGGCGCGACCCCCCCCCCCCCCCTAAAAATAAAAGAGAAAACTAGGAGACTCATCCTATATTGGTTTCGTAATCCACCCTCTTAGTATTTCCAAAAGTCATCAATTTCATGGCACAGTTATACTATCTTGTTGAACAAGAGAACCTTAAAGTGCACAATGTCAAAATTTACACTATCGGACGTTTCGAGCTGACGCCAGCTCATTATCATGGGAATAAAAACAAAATACACTTAAGATTTCATAAAGGTGCACACGGACATCTGAATGCAGGCAAAACTGCCTAAATCAAACAACAATTCGAACAAGTTTTAAAACGGAGAATTAAAAAAAAAATGTAACAAATTTTAAAAAAGAGGAAGAGGATAGAGACCTCTTTGACTTCTTCTTGTGCTTGCAGCACAAACAGCTCACTCTCCT
>JAHWFP010048248.1:0-11750 GCA_023313725.1 Lithobius niger | reverse complement strand
AAGAAAAAGTATGGGTGTTTTCGTTATTCTCATGTAAATTTTTTTTTTAGATATACTTAATTTATCGATGTAAGGACGGTACAGCAGAAGAAAAATGGTAGCAGATCTTCATTCTGTTTCGACACTCCTACCACCACATATTCAAGTTTGGCAAAATCTGTAGTCTGATTCGATAAAACAAGCACCAATATTCAAGTTCAGTAATTTGTATCACCAGTATAATGCTCAGCAATCCAGTAATATCAGTCAAACAACTGCAACCGTGCTGAAAGGTTTAGTTATTTTGAATTTCAACAATAAATAAATGAATAAACATTTTATCAAGCAAGTATGTTGCCTTCAGTATTTTTATTTTTTGTATTTTCGACACATTAATGAAGGTTGTATCGCTCGGTAAAATAGAATTACGATAATGTACACAAAGTTTGGCTTATTCCATGGTGTTTTGCTCTTTAACGGTTTTTAAAGTCGGGATTAATTAGTACGGGTAAGAGGCCGAGGAAAAACTGGAAAAGTAATAGGCAGCATCAGGATCAGCTGCAGCAGCTGCTAACATCATTAAGACGACATAATGCTGCATCTGCATACAAAGAAACGAAAGAAAGAAACAATTTCGTTTTTAAATAACTCGATGCTAAGTCTATAATTTTGAGGCCTCAGGGCCCGAAACTGGGCAGCTGCCATTACTGAATGACTGATTTTCATATTAAATGTGGTCTTCGTTCAGCAAGATAATTTGTTTCCGGACTGTGGTCCTCTGATTGTAGCTTTGAAGGCGAGACTGCAGCACTTGCTAGAATCTATGCATACACATGTACACTTTCACCATCAGGGTCTTATGAATTAAAACATGTATTGAAATAACTTGAATTGGTGTATCTTGGCAGAAAGCAATAAGAGGATTTAAAAGGATAAAGTCTACAAAAAATGCACAAATAAAAACAATGATCCCACAACGTTTCGGAATTTAATGCATCCCGTTGTCAAGTACTTTAAAAAGTGAGGAAAAAAATCACATGTCAAAGGCAAGGAACACTATAAATAAAGGTCTAAAAAGTAAAATTTAAAACATAAAGGCGAAAGTTTAGGTGCCCGGCCAGAACAAGGAGCAGAAACAAGACCACGACCTCTTACCTGCAAATGCAGGTTCGAAGTGAGGCTGAGAGTGAAAGGCCCCACCATTTATACCACCGGACTGGCGAAATGCAATGTGGGAAAATGCAAATTAAAATGTGGGCATATTAATGCTTATTGCTTATGAGAGGATCGTGGGTGGGGGGGGGGGGGGGGAGGTTAAACTCAGCTAATCCGATTTTTTTTTTTATTACAGGGACATATTCTTTAATAACTTTATTTACAGGCATAATATGGTTATGCACAACAGGTTGGTGTGATAAAATTAAGAGTGTTTCCAAGTTAAACCTAGATCTAAGCTGTTTATCTTTGAAGAGAATTTCAGCTTTTCACGTCAAGTGTGTGGCCTGTCTGCATCCTATTGGGTGATTTCCCAGTGCTCATGCACTGCTGAACCAAGGAATTAGTTGTAACATTTAATTTAAAATTCGATCTGTGGTTCGTAACTCTTTCCCGCAGTTTTTGAAGGCTTTGTCCTACATAGGTGGCACCACAAGTAGATTCTCTGCATGGAATCCGTTATACTGTATTACGAGGGTTCAGTATTTTTTTTTTTGTTAATATCTGTGCCAGGGATGGTCAGCTGCTTAATGTTACGGTAGTTTGTAGAGACAAGTCTAATACGATTTTCGGCTGAAATTTTCCGAAGATGCTCAGTAATTCCTTGTAGCCTATATACGACAAAGTGAAGAAATTTAAAGGCTTTTCTCTAATTTTAGTACTATTATCTAAGGCTTCGGAAATAAGTGCAAGGCATAACCGTTTTCGATGTGCTTCTCCAAGGTGTACTGGATTTCGGCACCTAAGATGCTCTCGTCTGTAGTATGTTTAAAAATTCTTTTAATTTTCGCAATGACCACATTCTTTTTATACTGCGTATCAGTATAATAATTAAAATCAATAGTTCTTGTCGTCTGCATTGGCTTACGAAAAAGCGTGAATTCTATTTTATTAAACTGGTTTATTATGACCGTAACATCCAGGAAATGTAATGCATTATCAGAAGATTCTTCCATTTTAAACTGAAGAGAGGAGTGGGCAGAGTTGAGAAAATGGAGCACCTTACGTTTATTGGACTTGGCATAAGCAAGGCTGTCGTCGATGTACCTTCTGTAGAACTTCATGGAAGGAAAATAGCAAACCCGCTGGTTATCAACTGCATTAAGAATAATGTCACAAAAATAAGTCGAAAGTGGACTTCCCATTGGTACGCCGCTTACCTGCTAGAAAAAACGTTTCCCAAACTGAAAATATGTGGTTTCAAAAATTAATTTAACAGCTTGTAGAAATATATCCACAGTCCACCCCAGCTGGGAGGGGGGGATGGGTCCGAAAGAAGTATTTATTGAATTCTGACGAGAATCCAATCTTGGTCGAGGGAAGGAAACTTTTTTTTCCGCGTCGAAAGAAACAAATTCGAAATTTTCCGGGACAGCACAATTTTCTAATCTACGTATAATTTCAAGAGCATATGGTGCCGTAGCTATTGGTGACCATTGGGCAGCAAATGCTATCCATGAATTAGAAAATTATACTGTCCCGGAAAATTTCAAATTTTTTCTTTCGACGTGTAAAAACTGTTTTTTTTTCTTCGACTAAGGTTGTATTCTCGACAGAATTAAAAAAATGCTTCTTTCTGACTTATTCCCCCCCCCCCCCTTCCAGCTGGGGTGGACTGTAGATATATTTCTGCAGGCTGTTAAATTATTTTTTGAAGCCACATATTTTCAGGAAACGTTTTTTTCCAGCAGGTAAACGGCGTACCAATAGGAAGCCCACTTTCGACTTATTTTTGTGACATTATTCTTAATGCAGTTGATAACCAGCTAGTTTGCAATTTTCCTACATGTTCTACAGAAGGTACATAGATGACAGCCTTGCTCTTATGCCCAAGTCCAGTAAATGTAAGGCGCTCCATTTCCTCAACTCTGCCCACTCCTCTCTTCAGTTTAAATGGAAGAATCTTCTTATAATGCAGTACATTTCCTGGATGTTACGATCATAATAAAACAGTATAATAAAATAGTATTCACGCATTATCGTAAGCTAATGCAGACGACAAGAACTATGGATTTTAATTATTATACTGATACGCAGTATAAAAAGAATGTGGTCGTTGGGGAAATTAAAAGAATTTTTAAACATACTACAGACAAGAGCATCGTAGGTTCCGAAATCCAATACACCTTGGAGAAGTACATCGAAAACGGTTATCCCTTGCATTTAGTCACCAGAATTATTTCTGAAGCCTTAGATAATAGTACTAAAATTAGAGAAAAGCCTTTTAATTACTTTACTTTGTCGTATATAGGCTACAAGGAATTACTGAGCATCTTAGGAAAATTTTAGCTGAAAATCGTATTAGGCTTGTCTCTACGAACTACCGTAACATTAAGTAGCTGACCATCCCTGGCAAAGATATCGATAAAAAAGAGAAAATACTGAACACTCGCAATACGGTATGCAGGATTCCATGCAAAGAATCTACTTGTGGTGCCACCTATGTAGGACAAAGCCTTCAAAAACTGTCGGAAAGAATTACGAACCACAGATCGAATTTTAAATTAAATGTTACAACTAATTCCTTGGTTCAGCACTGCATGAGCACTGGGAAATCACCCAATAGGATGCAGACAGGCCACACACCTGACCTGGAAAGCTGAAATTCTCTTCAAAGGTGAACATCTTAGATCTAGAATAAACTTGGAAACACTCGTAATTTTATCACACCAACCTGTTGTGCATAATCATACTATGCCTGAAAATAAAGCCATTAACGAATATGTCCCTGTAATAAAAAAAATCTGATTAGCTGAGTTTAATCCACCTCCCCCTCCTCCCCCACTCACGATCCTCTCATAAGCTATAGGCGTTAATATGCCCACATTTTAATTTGCAATTTCCCACATTGCATTTCGCTAGTCCGGTGGTAAAATGGTAGGGCCTTTCACTCTTAGCCTCACTTCGAACCTGCATTTGCAGGTGAGAGGTCGTGGTCTTGTATCTGCTCCCTGTTCTCGCCGGGCACCTAAACTTTCGCCTTTATGTTTTAAATTTTACTCTTTAGACTTTTATTTATAGTGTTTGACATGTGATTTTTTTCTCACTTTTTAAAGCACTTGACAACGGGATGCCCTAAATCCCGAAACGTTGTCCGATCATTGTTTTTATTTGTGCATTTTTAGTAGGCTTTATCCTTTTAAATTGAATTTGTGTAAACTGTGACGGAGGTCACTACTAGTCTCATTAATGACCACTGGACTTGTAGGGGTCGTTAGATCTGGTCTTTATGTGGGGAAATATCAGTCAGCATCTTTAGTGACAGTTAATCATTCATTAAATCCAGGCTACGTTGCTTTGAATTGTTCAAATGAAGCGTACAGTTCCTCGTTTTTTTCTAGTTTTGGTATATACAAATGTTGTTTAATGTGTCTTTGTATAGATCAATCATGCGAGTGTTTGTTACTTTGACGAACGAATAGATTAAGACTGCGGTATTCTTTAAGTGGTGTATTGGAAAGGTTTACATTCTTAAAGATATTTATCTGACAGAACGGGTTGCTCGAGTGTAGCGTCTTATATATTTTACCAGGTTTATTAACTGAACCGCCATGGGTTCAGCTATAAGATTTATCGGTATTACCACGTTGGAATTTGACAGACTGGTCTGCTTCCTGTTATTTTATTTAATGCAGCCGTACTACATGGTCTTAGAAACATTGTATTATTGGTAATGTTAACATGTCCTATAGAGCAGTGACATTTACCGCCATATTGGCACCAGTATGGGTTTTGGAGGGCATAGCTACCAGGTGCACTACACAAAAATGGAGGGAAAAACAACGGAAGAGCGTATTCTTAGGCTTAAAATAACGTTGTTTTTTTCCAACAACAAAAATCGCGCGGTTTAGGTGTAAGAAATCACTCTTCACAGCATCGGCTTCAGTATGACGCCCTTCTGTTTCTCTCTGAAGTGCCCCTTGCAGCTAACCCATTAAGGCTCCAGCATAGAGTTATATACAATAATACTACGTCGTGTCACTCCTCTATAGAAGGATCTCATTTGAAACTTTGCCTTAAAAGCTTGTTGATTTAACTGCCTGATAGTGTTCCCTCGGTTCGGAGTTTAATTACACTACTGTTATTAAGCATAAAAGCAAAATGATGATGTGATTTCTAATGTCTCATGTTAACAGAGAACATGTAGGAACCATGGAAGCTCTAAATTTCCACTCACTGGCTGTTTGAGTTCAATAATGGTTTTCATAACATTATTGGTCCTTCAGTTTAAGGTCGCGCTCGGGTATTGGCAGGGCAAATTTAAGCTGTGACTTGCTTTTCTAAGAAGCACGGATGGGAAAGAATCGAATTTAACAGTCAGCATGTAGCACTAGAACTAAAGCAAAAGTAAAATTAGCTTAGTAAAACTTTTGGAAATGAAGATATTTAACCAAAATTTTTGGTTTTCCGTAATTGCTTAGATTACAGTCATTCCCATTGACTTCTCTTTAATATCAAGCACAATTGTTCAAAATATGAGTTAAAAATTAACTTTTGTAGAAGTAGAATTTTATTCGCATCTTTCGAGAATTTGAGATTTATTTAAATATTGTAGAGATTACTTCGTGCTGGTAAGTAAAATACTGCCCTTACTCTAACGTACAGGAGGTTTTCACTTCAAAATGGTTTGGCTTCAAACAAACAGAATATTTATTGCATTAAATATTTAGCATGCCATTACTCATTGCATCGTTTCTCTTGCTTTATATAGGAATTTACCGGGCATGATATTGCCTATTATTTTTAGTTTCACGAAAATTCCTGAATACGAATGACAGGAAATTATTGGAAAACAGGGGAACATTAGAACCAAAACCTTTCAACCATTTTCGTTTCCTTGTGTAATCCATTACTGAAACTGAGTATAGATCCGCATCATATTATTATAGCAATCATGTTTTTTTTTCTTAAATTAGACTCAGATGCGGCTAATCATCGATGCGGCAGTCAGGTAGCCCAAAGTCAGAGAGGTCAAAATGACGGCAGTCGCTTCAAATTCCATGCTTCGTCAAGCATAGGCCATAAATAACGAAGTCGGGAAGAGCTGCTTCGTCTTCAGGAAGAGTTTTTGATGATTATTATGCAACACATTGAAGGAAGCTATTCTAGTGGGTATAGGCTTGCCACTAGAGTATCCATAGGAACAGGCTTCTTGTACAATTGGTAATTAATCCTACACCATCACTACGAATCCATGGATATGACTGCACACTAATGATTTTTACTGTCGTGCCATCCATTGTGGAAGGTGTAGACGTCATGAAGGAATGGCGAAAGTAGACGAATGATATTCGAACTTAAAAACGTCAACTTAAAAAGCTAATATTGCTCGTTCATCCGGCAACAGGGATTACGTTTTAGACATGCAAAGGAGAACGAATGCCTACTTCATATCACAATACACTAAACTTACATCATTACACTTTCATTGTTTGGTAATTCTGAAACTGCAATCTTCCCGCCCTACACCGTGCTGCCAGTGTCGAGTTATCAGGACCTGGTGGCGTAGCTGACGACATCTTAGAATTGGTTTTTAAAAATGACTTTCGGATGGGCTAATTGTATTGGCGTAAGTGTTTTTAAATAACGTGCTTTATTCTTAGTGGTGAAGAAGCAAGTTGCTTTTACTTCTGTGTACATGTTTCTGACCAATAGGTCAATGTGATGAAAGGTTGAACTGTTTGTAAATTCTGCTCGAGGCTATGCCATGATGGTCAATTTCTGTTTCTATTCTCACACAGCCAGTTTTTAATATCGACTCTTTGCTTCAGTAGCGACTTACTTTGCGGTTTATTGTTTATTCTTTGTATTGTTTCGAAGCAAGAGTTTTTTTAACTGCTTTCGTTTCCATAACAGGCTAACATTAACGTCACTTTCGTGTATTTTCATGAATCTGTTGAAGTTTGCCGTCAAAGCCATAACTTGACTGCGGAAAACATGTGTCATGCCAAGTAGCAACAACTTAAAAAATTCGACAGACCAATGAAAGGTTATTGTGTAATGATACTGAACCATGTGAGTGTACCAAAAAAGAAGAACAGTACGTTGCAAATAAAGACATTTTTTTCAGTAAAACCACTTATGTTTAAAAGATACTTTTATTTCACTCACATTGTGGCAAATGGAATAATAAAATTATTGCTTAGTATTTATTCATCAGGAGTAATACAAAATAATGAGTTTCTCATATAGAACTAGGATACTCATGCAGTGGTAAAAACATAAGGGTTGCTTTTTATGAGTTCCTCAGAATCTTCATGCTTTTGATAGGAGATGATAGCACTATCCTAGCTAACCATGCTTAAGGGGCACATGTGGTATTCCGAACAGAATCTTTGGGATTTTTTCCAATATCCTAAAGATAGTAGGGGAAATATCTTTACATAGTCTTAAACCTTATTAAAATACAAGTCTAACCTTTTTTTATTTTTTTGTAATATATTTTCCTGATACGGCAGCTTGTCCAAATAAGGTAGTAAAATTATTACACTGTAAGTCTGCACCTGTGATATCTTTTTAACAAATTGATTCACAGTGTTTATTTTGGGCTTAAAACACATAGCACTACCACGGAAACTAAAAAAAAATAGCAAAAAAAAATTTTTGTTGTGTTATATAGTGATACATAAAAATTTTAAGCAAAAAAAATATATAGGGCAAATTTTAAAATTAAAATAAAATTATTTTCAATTGCTGTTGGTTTGCAATTCTAGTTCACATTAAAGCTCCAACATCCACCAACCTACCTACGTTTAAAATTTCAAGTGGATATCTTGTTTCTAATTCGAGTTATCAAGTTTTTCGTGAGAAACCGCACACAATATTTACAATTTGAGATATCGAGCCGCGAAGTTCATTTGTAATTCAAATGGCTCAATGATTAGCACTAGAAGTATTGCTTGCTTTCCTTAAAAACCGCATTAATAACGTGAAAGAATGTTGCATTAGATAAAAAAACATGTCCATCTACCAATTTTGTAAAAAAAAATTCCGATATTTCATATTTTATTACCACATGTGCCACCCTAAATGGACGAAAGGAGGGAAATATTATCACGTCGGTTTAACACTTGATTTATAAAACTAAGAAAATCACCTTTACTTAAGTCACAGCAGTGGGAAAAAAAATCAATTTTCTCGTATTGCTCCACACTGATATTTATTTATAATGATGCACGAGTCTACAACGACAGCTAATATGATATATTTTCAGAAGTTTTAGATAGTCTTAGTATAATTTAAGCCGCAAGTTGCTAGCAATTTAATCGTTTGGTACCTGCCATAATAAGTAGATACTTTCATTCAAAAGAATATACATAAGAAATTGACGTTAATATGATGACAAGGCCAAAGTAATATTAGAGGATAGAGCCAATGTTAGCCAATCACAGGTAACATTAGGAAATCGTTGCCACGGTCTTAACAGGCTGGTGCAATCGGTACATCATGGCAAGCACATGGTTTAGTACAGGTTGTCTCATTATCTGCAATCAATTCGGCTTCACTACGCTGGCCCAACATTTGATTTAAATCACTTCATCAACGTGTGGGCTTCACTGGGCCAACGTAGTTCTATATACTGCCCCGTTGGTACTCCTTTGTCAGGCCACAGCCAGCTGATGCTATATATGGAACATGCGGCTGTGTGGGGCACCGGATCTGTTGGTGCCACAACCCTAGTCCCCATCCCATCTTCTTGTTTAGAAACCTTGTCACTTTCAAAATCAACATTCTACTGACGTCTTGCTCAGTTTTCATTAATACTTCAGAAAAGCAATAATGTTGACGGGTTGCTTTTTCATTTTTAGCTTTATAATTGTTGAATGCGAATAACTGTCTGAATGGCAGTGTTACCCGAATGGTCGCCCTTGAGTGGAACCAGGTATGTCTTAACTGCAACAACAGTCTAGTATTAAAAATAATTATTTAATGGGTAAAGTTAAATTTTTTATCCCTAAGAAACATTTATTAGTTCAGCTGTTCGTACGTAGTACATGCAACCAGACCGCTGTCAGGAGTTATCCTTGGTATAAGCCTAATTAAACTTGAATTTATACGAGGCAGGCAACATTGGTTATTTATTTTCGATAGACTGAACTTTCATTGTTTGGTAATTCTGAAACTTACAATCTTCCTGCATTCTTTATATCTAGTCCGAGCTGCCATTCTCGAGTTATCAGGTGGTGTTGCTGATGACATCTTAGAATTCATGGTTAAAGATCCTGAGTTCGGTCCGGCCTAATGAACCTTTTTCGTCAAAGAAAATTTTAACATCTTAGGAACGATCTCAGAATGGTGGTCATTTGGCATGGTAGAGATAGGTGACTGACTGCTTTGTTATCACTGGCCAAACGTTGGCTATTTACTGCCAACAGAGTTAAGGTTTGAGAATTTTGCCCAGCATTGTAATTTGGCGTAATGATTAGCCAAAGAGACAAAACAAGGTTGCGCCAATTGCTGGGTGCAAGCGATGGCCTATGGTAGTAGTAAGGGAAAAAAGAGAAAAACTGTCCCTTTTGAACAGTCCCTCCAGAAACCCCCCCCCCCCCTTGCCGTTATACAGGCAGTCACAGGAAGTCATGCAGAGCAGTAGGGGGAGGTTTACTTGAGAGGGAGATTTTCTAGAATGGGAATCCTTTTTTTGACGAATTAGCAATTGCACAGTACTGGGGGGACGAATTTAGCATGCGTGTTAGTAACAAATTTTTGTCATTTTTACCCTACTTCAAAAAACAAGCGGTTACAGCGACCTAGTCACACCCGGTCTACTATACAGTTGTGGCACTACCAATGGTGACGCACATACCTCTAACAAGCATTTTAACAGCTATCTTCATTATATACGTTTAGGCTTGGTTAATTGGTGGATTAGATAAGACAATACTGGTAAAAAAAATAATCTAAAAGCAGTAACCATCAGAATTGCCGGTTAAAAATTTGTTAGGTTTTAAGCCTTATTTTAGATGTCATGCGTATTTGTCAGTTTTTATTTTCGTAAGTAGCAGCTAAGTGCGTACCCCATGGAGGTGCGTTTTTTTTTCATACTAAAGAAAAATTATCTATATTGCTACATCCAAAAAGGCCGGGGTTCACTTTTGTAGTGGCAGGTTGGCTTATTAGCATGTAAAAGAGAAATTTTTTCATTTTTTTACTCTGGGTTGGGGGGGGGGTGGCTAATTAAGCGTGGTGTGTATCCTTTCACTTGATTTATTACTTTTGGGAGAGCCGTTCTCCGTTCAAAGGTTAGTGAACTACTGGCACGCTGACCTCTGTGGCACTTCTAGGAAACGGCAGCATGAATCGTTTTATGAGAAGAGAAGCCTCTATTGGGGTTTTACAGTGTTCTAGGTAACGACCAAAAAAAACGTTTTAGTGGGCTAACGAAATAAAAACCACACGACAAACACGTTAAAAATCGTCTGTTTGGGCACGATAAAATGGAAGACAAAGTTAAAATATTGAATTCCAAGGCTTTGTTGTGGTTTAAAGTGGCACTAACTATCACCGATTGAAAACAGCAAAGGAATGCATAATGGCATTTCTTTTAACGAAACAAACAAGCCATGACATCCTTAATTATTGAGTGAACATTTTGGTTCGTCCTCGTGCACCTGGGAGCAAGCTATAAAGTTTAACAATATCATTGCCGTTAGATTGCACAACGGTATTTTTCATTAGCATTTCAATCGGTGAAAGTGCCACTTTAAAATGGAATAACCCCGATGTAACGAACCATATGCATTTACCTTTTTATGACAAACTGTTTTAGTTGCGAGAAAGCTAATATTAACAGTGGACTACTGTAGATTTTTAACACTAGCTTAATTTTTAAATTAAACTTTAAAAATACTCATTTTTTTACCGTGTTTTTAGAGCGCAAACCCTGAAAGTTATCAGTCCTCATACTTTAAAATATGAACTATATATAACAAAATTACTTACCTTCCGGGACGTAGGGTGGACATCTGTTGAGTTTGAGAAATTTTGCAGCAATGAATTGCGCCATCAGACCGTCGATTTATATAGTAAAGAGCGAGGGTCATAAAATCTATTTATAGAACAATTTTCTTAGATTTTTAATTTCGACCCAGGTCAGGTCAGATTCGGGTCAGGTCAGGATAATAAACCAGGTCGGAAGAAAAGTTCAAAAAACTTAAGATTTTGATTGGTTTTCCCACCAGGATTTAAATTCTGATTTGTTGACCTATTTTTAAGATTTTGGTATTGGCTTTTCCGAACAGGATATAAATTTGATTGGTTTAAGATTTTAATTTTTTTTTAAGTAACAGATTGCATACAAAAATTTTCAGCATAAAAAGAGCTGAACCGAGCCAAGGAAACTCAAACGCATTTTGGAAGATTGGGCAACACACTGACACTGGACAGAAGACTCACTAGCTGTTATTTATAAGCACTTTTTAGAATTTTATTCTTATTTTTTAGCATAAAATATAAAATAAATTACATTTAAAATTCAGTATAAATTAAGTAAAAATTAAGTATGAAATAAATTAATATTAAAATTAATTTTATACAACTTACCGCATTACTTTTTG
>JAHWFP010048228.1:0-10496 GCA_023313725.1 Lithobius niger | reverse complement strand
CCCCCCCCCCTCTCCTGAAACAAATAATGACTGGCCCCTAACTTAACAATATCACGGCTATCGCAATAAATGATATTGGTTCATCACGCCTCTTAAAATTAACAGTACAGACGAAAGGTATAAAAAAAAATAAGATTTCGTTTCGTGAATCTAGTACGACTCGAGACTTGTCGAGACAAAACGAAACGAAGTGCTGTATAAATATTTCGACGTCGCATCTCGACCTTATCCTAAGTTGAGAATTTCTGCTCAAGAAACGGTTTCCCTAAATGTTTCTTAACTCACATTGGCAGCTGTTTCATTGCGATTCGGTATAGTCTAAAAGTGAGATATTTTGAAATCAAAGATTAGGTTACAGCTTCCAACGGAAGACTTTGTAACGTAAATGCATAGTAATAATCAGGAACACAAAGTCAACTGGTGGTAAACCAAACACTAAGGAGACTAAGTAAGAATAATAAAAGTTAGAAAACCTTCACCCTATATCGTAATTCAAATCATGCCCTAGATTATTATGACCACAAACAACGAAACGGATCTCGCTCGATGTTTTGTGTTTAGTAGTGTTCAAATATGCTATATAAAGACCACATAAACAGAAAATGCGAAAGATCGCCTACAAAAGTGCACAACTTGAAACTTTTAAAAGTCTAAACAAAAAAAAAGCTAAGGATAGCAATGTACAGGGTGGCCTACAAAAACCGCAATGTCTGAAATTTTTGAAGTCGAACGTTCTTTAAGGTAAAAATTAGTACCAACGTTCTGTATCCAACATCCAATTTAGAGGATATTTTTGGAATTAAAAGACAAAACTTTTGAAAAAATCGCAACTATCCTTCAGAGTTATCACGATACTCCACGTAATAAAAGTTTTATTTGCGGCATCCTAACTACTGCATGAACTAGGAAACTAGACACAGTTTCCAAGTTTTTAGTTTTTTTTTATTTCGAAAACATGAGTCACATTTCTTATGAACAATGCACAGCTTTTGCTTTTGACGCACGCGCAGCCTTAGCCATGGCGCCAAAACGAAAATTTTTGCTGGGTAAATCCCATCGAAAATTCCCAGTTTCTTTTACACGCCACAATCGACATGAGCACAATCGACGTAAGGACGGACTCGAAACCGGGACCTTTGGCACATGAGACGGTCATGCTAACCATCAGGCCATCTTGCCCCACGAACATTGCACAGCTAATTTAGTTTTCATCAAATTGGATCAGTTCACACTCATGTGTGAACTCTCCACTATTTTTTTTTAACTTATATTATAGTGTCCGCGGCGTATCTTGAGTCCTGGAAGTATTTTATGAGCGGCTACGTCTTCCTGGAAGGGGCGGCTTTAGTCGACGACCGCCATTGTTTTTGTAACCATCTTGGATATCAACAAGGCACTCTGCTACCAAAAACATACAATTGATTATCTGTGTCGTTCTGAGGCGAACTCAAGATCGGCCGCGGAAACTTTATGTCGCTGCGATGCTATATTGCAGGATGGGCTCCAGATTTTTTTAAATTATCGTTATTATTACGGTATATACATAATTTTTTTTTCCATTGTAAATAACTAGTTTTACTTCTCATTACAGTTTTTAACTCTCACCATACCTGTTTCATTGTTTTACCTTACGACTTTCAGATTCGAGATAAGCCACCTTCCAGGCTCCTTTCCTGCCTTGCGTGCAATTGCACCAAACATTCTATTACTTTTAAGCCCTCTCCAGACAGAAGAAAGTTTCGTGCGAAACAATGCGTGACTACGTACCTACAAGGTAAAAATTGCCGCAATCGTATTGTTGGTGTTGCGTTAAGGACCAATATTGAAGTCTTTTTTACACCATACTGCGACTCCGTGCAGCCGCGAGCAGCCAGTCTGGTTATGGCTTTACTCTTTTCGGATTGGATTTTGGATGCAGAAAAGAACTTAGAAAAAATATTTGAGTTCAAAGATTTCAGGTAGTGCGGTTTTTTTATAGGCCACCCTGTAAATGCGATTGAATTTAAAAAAAAAATTTTATTTCGACATTTTCGGACTCTGAATTGTATTGTTGGATGCAGAAAAATGATCCATATTTTCCCTTTTTTTATTCAAGAACTGAGAAAAAAACTTGGGACTTAAAAAAAATGTTAGGTTGTGCGCTTTTTACGGGCCTTGCTGTACAGGTGTAAAACATTACAATTTCCCTTTGACTGCAAATTTTTTTTTTAATATATTTTCTTCTTCCCTACATAGCCTTAAATTTTAACGTTCCTAATGTTAGATTAGACCGAGGTATGCAGTCATTATTTTATTGTTTGTTAGACCTGCTTTCTCGACGATTTCTAAGGCGATTGTCTGAGGGCGGTACTCAGTTCCGGTCCAAGGCACAAAGCAAAGCGAATTGCTTTTGCTCCTCTAAGAGGAAAACTTTTTGCCTGAACCGTAAAGGAATAAAAATGAATATTCGCAATAAGTGAAGATACGAATAAATAGCACGCAAGCAATAGTACAACACATTAGAACCGCAATATAAAAAAAAAAGTATATATATATATATGATTATGTATGTATACACATACAGATATACTATATATATATATATATAAACTATATTAACAAGAATCCCTGGTGTGATTTAACCGCACACTGCCCGAATACGGTCGACCTAATTAGTCATTTTTTCTCATTATTTTCCTCCTCTAATTTTCACATTTTGATTTTCTCATTAGTTTTCTGATTAGCTCATTAGAGTGTGTGTTCCCGGGCGACCTAAGTAACACAGGACCAAGTTTTTTCCTGTGCCAACTTCGTTACGCGTCACACAAAGACAGGAAAGTTATATTCTCACTTACGGATCTTTCATTCACACTTGCACTGGAATAGAATAGAAGGTGCCGGCCAGAACGCTTAGAGCTTTTTAAAGGCCCGAGCGGCAGGTGTTAGGTGGAAGGTACCACCATCATGTGGGTTGTTTTTTGCTGCTTGAGGGAGGAAACAGGAGAACCCGGAGGAAACCCTTGTGCAACGTGCCGGAAACCACCGGTGAAAAACGTGTACATATACACATCCCTTCACCAGGATCAAACCCGGGTTTGCAAGAAGCCAGAGATGTATAGCCGGGACCAAGACGAATATCGAATCTCACGCCCCATGAAATGATTTTTTTGTAAAACAAATTGTCTTGCTTAGTTCGCGAAAAACCAATAAAGTCTTAGCAAAAAAATGGTTATGGTGTCGTAGCACCGAAATTGAAAGTTCCCGGGTGGAAGCAATCTATACCCCAAAACAAAACTTGTAAAGCATTCCAGCCAAGCTTTTCGGCCTTCTGAAGTCGTGATATCTAACGCCAAGCTCTTTCGCCACGCTAATCCCACCGACTAAGACTTCGAACGTTTTAATGAAGTATATGGAAATTGCTTACTGAGCAATTTTCAATTATTTCACTTAACGTTTGAAGTCTTAGTCGGTCGGATTAGCTTGGCGAAAGAGCTTGGCGTTTGATATCACGACTTCTCACGGCCGAAAAGCTTCGAGTCAGAGTGCGAAACAGGACAAGGAGCTTATCATCTGAGCTAGGGTTTGCATGTTTGTGTCACAAGGACTTGTAACCCATTATGTGGAATATACAGCAGCAGAGTCAGATGCAATAACTTCTGCACGGCTTTAGGATGCTTTCATGATGCTGTTGAATTTTTCACAATAAAGCTAATTATGAAATATTATCATATTACGGTTTTACTTTTGCTTTGGGGGTTGGGGGTTCGTAATTTAAAAAAAAATGCTTTTTTTGTTAACCCTTTTTTTAGGGTAAACCCGGACTGTGACGCCCTTCAGAAGCAGAGATTGAAAACAATTTTTAAAAAGTGAAGTTCCTTGTTAAATTGCACAAAGTGTACAGCGAGTTTCGATTGATCTGGAATTGTTTAGGGTTCCAATAAAAAAGCAAGAATTAAGACACATGCTAATTTGTCGCAACCAAGATTCAACGACAAAATTAACGTCCGTCCTATCCAGATAAAAGAGATACGAGCATAGCGACCACTAAACACTTGTGTCCTTTACAGTTAAGTCTTAAGTTTAGGCGGATATTGAGAGAGTGCACAAGCAGCGCATGTAACTGCAAGGCGCACCGCGTAGTGGTGCCTCGCTATACATTATAGCATGTTGCACTGTTTGTCTGCTTTTAGGCATTCTGAGGATAAATAACGATACGACAGAACTACTGAAACTTCGTTTGATCGGGAGTCTTCTGTTTAGTGACACAGTTTGACATTTTCTTGTTGAAAAATGTGTGTTATTTGAGTCTATCTTTCACGAAAATAAATTCTTCCATGCGGTGCATAAAGCCATTATTTTCAGAGAGCTATAGTTTAATCGTGGTACGTGCTTTTTGTTAGTTTTGGAGGTTAGGGGGAAGCGTAAATTAAAAATTTACCAATAAATCTTAATGCTATTTTAAGGGCAGAATTAAAGCATTTTATTGTTGTTTTTTACTTACGATGCCCAACCCAAACCACGTTTTTTGTCCCGATTCAATAATCCAACAATGAACGACATGTTTGGCTTGCAAAAATGAACACGAGGAATACTCAGCACAACAACACGAATGAAGAATTGTGCTCTTCCCACTGCTAAATAATGAGCTCGGTGGACTTCTCGAGAAAGACTTCCAAGACGCTCGTAAACATACTAATGGAAACCTACTAAAGCCCCCCCCCCCCCAAAAAAAAAAAAATAAAAACAAGATAGTAAAACTGGATTTTTGCTTTTGATCTCGTTGCGAAGATAAATAAAAATTGATTTTATCAAGTTGAACCAAAAAGATGATATCTGTTCAAAACAAAACGTGGTAAGGATTCCCGCCAATCTTTTTGGCCGTTTGAAGACGGTGATTTCAAACGCCAAGCTATTTCGCCAAGTTAAACCCACAAACTAAGACTTCAACCGTTAAACGAAATACTTGAAAACTTAGCAGTAAGTGACCTTCAAGCCAAAAGGGTAAGCGATCGAATCACAACTCCGATCTATGCACAGTATGGGACTCTTTTAAAAAATGACTGCAGAGGCAGAAGAAGCTTATGAAGCACAAGTCTGATGTTTAGGTGCAAAGCAAATTGTTCATTTAACCTTCAAACTATTGCCCGATGGGATTAACTTGGCGAAGCGTTTGATATCACGACTTCAAACGGCAGAAAAACTTGGCGGGAATCCTTACAAGTTTTATTTTGGAGAGATTTCGACATACAGAATTATTGTGTCCGCGGCGGCCTATCTTGAGTTCGCCCCAGAACGACACAGATAATCAATTGTATGTTTTGGTAGCAGAGTGCCTTGTTGATATCCACGATGGTTAAAAAAAACAATGGCGGCCGTCGATTAATGCCGCCCCCTCCAGGAAAACGTAGCCGCTCATAAAATATCTGCAGGACTCAAGATAAACCGCGCACACAAAAGGTTTGAATGTGTGCTGTCAGTAGAGAGTGTAAGGCTGATTTACACGGAGCTCCAATTTTCTCTAAGGTATGGCCGAAGTTTACTTTAGATACACTAGTAACCGATATTCACTACTCGAATAAAATGCAAATTTCAATTTTTGAAATTCAGACTTGTGTTGATGGTGTAATAATGCCAACTGGGTATGCCCACGGCGTTAAGTAAATGCAAAAAAGTGTAGGCAAACAATGTAATGATTTCGGCTAAGATATTAATATAATTTACGCGTGATTGAGACATGTAATAGGACACTCGAATGAAGGGGCGGAATTGGAAGGATGCAGAATAATACGAGTAGATTATATCACTTTCACACGGCCTTGGGCAAGGGCAAATTTTATTATCACTCGGAAAAGAACTTGAGGCAAATGCTCTACACGTGTCAAATGTGGGGTGGTAGCAATAAAAATGTGAAATAAAATGGTAAATAAATATTCTTCCTTTCCCTCTCCTTCCCCGTATTTTAAACACTCATTCTGACCCAAGTCGTGGCCTTTTTTCTTCATTACGGTACGAAACAAAATTCAGGCAATTTGAGGAAAAAAGAATTCTGTGTTTTTATTTAATCATTTTTTTGGTAGTTAAGTCATCTGAAGCAAAACAATGTTCGTATAAGTGATCCGACTCAATTTTGAACTACTAAACTTGTTTCGAAGGAGAAATAAAGTCTAGTAAGGGGAAGGGCAAACCACGGGATGTAAACCAGGAAACCTCCGCTCACGACAGGGGAAGGGGGGGGGGGGAGGCTGAGTAATGTTCAGAACAAGTCAGATTAGATTCCACAGCCACTGAAGGAATATGATAGTCTCTCATGCTACCCTTGTTGGCGGAGGTTGGCAGGGACTTTACCAGGGTTCCCATTTCCAGTCATCGACACAAATCAGCTCCTTCAGGCGACCAGGTTGAACTCTGCTACCGGTCAGCCACAAAGACTGCGGCCAATTAACAATTTTCAGTAGTAGTTCGAACAAACTATGGGAAACATGAAATGTTTACGTTTGTTTGTTTCTGAATTTTCTACTCTTAACACCTTGACCAACGAGAACGCCTCAAACAGGACTGAAAATAAATTCAGTCCAGGACGAAGAGCGAATTCCCTGGGAATCCGAAGAAAGCACAGCCGATTTGATAGCACCCTGACCTTCAAGCCAAAAGGGCAAGCGATCGAATCAGGTCGCCGACCTATGCAGATACGGGACTCTTAAAAAGGACTGCAGAGGTAGAAGCTTGTGCAGCAGGTCTGATATTTTAAAGGGTCAAAGCAAGAGATGTGTCGGGTTTCCCTGCATGTCAAGCAGCTAGCACACTCCTTTCAAAACCATCAGACACCTTTGGTACCGTGCCACCAAAAGGAATTACTAAGACCCAGCACGTTCCACTAACGTTTTGAGGGGGAGTGGGTATAACAGCCAAGTGAACGCTGTATTGAATCCCAAGACCGACTGAGGTACGTATGGGACTTGACGGAGTGCCCAGAGGAAGAGTAAATATTCTGCGATCGAATGAACGAGGAGTGCACAACCATAGCCTGTAAATTATTCGGCCCGACCAACAACAATATTATGGCGGTAGACAAAATGACCGCTACGACTGGGCCATTTCTTCGAGGTCTGTTTGGGAATTGGACAATCAGATCGCATCTTTCTGCCGTGAGTCGCGACATCTATTGGCTGCTAGTGGCGGGTTTTAAAATGATAATTTTAAATTTGTATTATCCACAAAATTATTTAAAAATAGTTTTTAAAGTTATCACTCAGCCACAGTTAAGCTATTTCTCTGCGCTTGCAAAAAAAAAAAAAAAAAAAAAAAAAGCGACACGTTTGTGTATCCAGAAAGTGTTGCAAGGGAAGGAACGTTGGAAATTTTTGCACTGTCAGTGTCGTCCTCGGCCGACAGAAAACGGCAACAGAACAAATCAATCGGCCATATTGTTCAATCGAGCCGCGTACGCTATTTTTCATCCAAGATCCGGCCGGTATACTGTGGTACAACCATGGTATAACTCGCAGAGACAACAAATAGTGAAGACGGGAAATGTTGTACTGTAGACCTTCAAACGAACATGAAACGTGATAATTACAATGGATTACAGAACGGGATTGGAAATGATATTGGAGTATGGAAGGGAATTGGAAATTATGAATTAGAAATAGTCATGCCACTTCAGAGGAATTAGCAGGCTACAGCGGCGTAACAATCGACAGTTCCCACAATTCTCCAATAACGAAAATCAGGTTATTTTAAGAGAAATACTTGTCAAACTTATTCGCTTAACGGTAATACTAAATATGAATGGCTAATTGATTTCATAAAATCCAAACCATGCAGCCCAATTGAAGAGTCTGTGGTCAAATCGATCTTAAGAGATGACAATCAATCCGATCTTCTTCGCCTACCCTTCAAGGAACACCTTGTTTCCCACCTAAGAATTAGTAACATCCGGGGAAAATATGGAGTTAATTGTTTACGTTCTCTAATTAATTAATTTAGTTACTTAATTAGTTAGTTTTAGTTAATCTGAACTACCACTCAGATAAACCCCTAAAGCATTCGGGAATAGAAACCTCCGAAATGCGCTCAAGCTCATTTCAATTATGGCATGTAAACGCTCCTACGTATTTACCAGCAAAGTTGCTCCGAGGTAACCTGAACCGTTGAAAGAGACGTTAACCCGACTGCTTCCCTTTTTTGTACAATAAATATTTACGTGTTAGTAACAGGACTGGTACCACTGTCCTGTTCGATCCTGTCTTTTAAAGTTATCAAGTTGTTTTATCTTATTACGACTTGCGCATTAACCGAAACTACCATGGCAACGACTCATTCGCGAAGCTGTGGCTCGAAGAAGCTTCTAGCGAGCGTTATAAATATTCTCGAAGAAGCTTCTAGCGAGCGTTATGTTATACCGTTACTAATTGCCGCCTTACGTCGTACAATCCAGTCGTGGTAGCCCAGCTTTAAACAGGACAGAAAGCCAAATGGGTTCGATAAGTGTTATACGGATGCAAACCTTATAACATTTAAGTTCGAAAGGCAACGTAAATAAATTAAATTAATTTCTTTGAGCCTTAAGTCAGACGAAGCAATATAATGCTCATGTGGCCAAACCGGCTGAATTTTGAACTTTACCAGACTTTTTAGAGAAGAAAAAAATATCTGGTAAAGGGAAGTGCCAATTACCTAGAGATTCGATCTGGGAAACCTCCGATCATCGTAGGAGTCAAAAGATTGGCCAGAATTCGCCAGAATAGCTCCCATAGCCGCTGAAGGAGCATGGTAGGCTCTCACGCTACTGGCGGGTACTTTGCCAAGGTCCCCTTTCCAGGGGATCGACTAGATCCGCAAACCTCCGGCAACCAGGCTGAGCTCTCTCACCGCTCAGCCACCATGACCCAATAGGTTTGCATCCGCGTTTATTTTCCAGATTTAACAGCCATTTCTTTTGCTTTAAAAAAAAACCACATTTTTAAAAGCTGCCAATAAATAAATAACAAAACAAAAAAATAATAATAAAAGCATAATTCCGTAATCCGAAATGGTGTGAAAAGGTGCACGTTCTAATCGGTTGCATTTAGAATCAGCCTGCTTAAGAAATCCAGCCTATGACCCTGGCCTGCATATCGTTCCGCTCCAAGGCGTCTTCTGACTGGGAGGAGAACGAAGGCAGGCAGCTAACCTTCGTTTTACGCGTTGGGCAAGGTTTACGTCATTCGTTTCTGCCCCTCCAGTCCTTCCGCTGCCTACCGACTAGAAATTTGAATTAATAACGTGTTCCGTCTACATTTTTAGCTCCTTGACTTAATTTGCATTATTTAGATCAACAAAATGCTATAGGAAGGAACATTTCCATATCATGAGCATTAATCCCAACTCGTACAAAGATGGACTTATGTTTCCCTCTAATACGAGGTGACGCATCAATTTCCAAGTATACTGCCAAGTGACTTGTTATGCAATGGTTGTTCCTTATGTAATCTTAATGCCTACACACACAGCGCATACTCGTTCACGCTCTAGACGTTGCATAACGATAACCAAGGTTGTAACTATTTTAACGTAATAAGCTATAGTATAATAGGCACTCTTTCTTGCATGACCATGTAAGGACGGAAGGATGTAATGCAAAATTTAATGAACCATTAACGCGTACTAGGTTACATCGTGATATTAGCTTTGCGCAATTTACAGTTGCAATTATAGTCAATAAGTAGCCATCATTGCTTTTATTTATTTAGTTTTAAATAATTTCTGGGAGCCATTTTTCGCTGATTAATTAAAAAAGAAACCATTAAAGTAAACAGAAACAAATAAAACGACGTTTTGGAGAAAAGATACTCCGACATCAGGTTTTCAATTAATAATTGTTAGTAATTGTCATCTTCAGAAATCAATTATGTGCCTAGTACTGCTAAAAAGTGAGAATATCCAGATAATTTTGTATAATAATAATAATAATAATAATAATAATAATAAAATAATAATAATAATAATACTTTATTTCAAATTACTACAATGTAATTTTCGAAGTTACAATGAAAAGCGCAACTTGTGTGAATATGACGTTTTCCATCCTTTACAATCATTATTGCATTATTCTTATTATTCTTACAGGAAGCTCGATCAATGTGGTCACAATCAAGGACAAAGCTAATAATCTATAGTACATGTTTTATGTTATAGTAAATTCATTTGATAATATTTTCGATAGTAGGTCCTTTTTAAATTCATTTAGTGTTAAGTAATGAAGCACATTCTCTAATAATAATAATAAAACGCAATAATAATAATAATAAATTATTTGTACAATCCAATACAGTCAGTGTTATTCTCATAGACGACAAATATAGTTACAACCCAAAACTAAGTGAGTTTGTATGGGTTTTAGTTTTGGTTAGTGCTATAAATGTTTAAGTATATCTATTACACAAACTTATCTTATACATTATCGATAAAAAAAATTATCATACAGTAATTACGTAAATATATTTCTACACATATTTTTTTGCCTGCTTTGTGTACAT
>JAHWFP010048202.1:0-10592 GCA_023313725.1 Lithobius niger | reverse complement strand
AAGTTTAAATTTACCGTTGTAGAATCCTTCAACGATTCTATAACAGAGTAGTATCGTGGAGAGATGAACCAACCAAGGCTTCATAACCTCTATAGTCAATAGAAATCCCTCAAGGTTATCTGCCTTAAAGAGTTATTGTACTTCCGGTTTCAGTAAAATCCGATATGAGCTACGAATCATTAATGGGCTATTGTGATCACTTTTCGCTACAAGATCTTGACGTAGTAAAACGATGATAGCGTAAAAAAAACCTACACTCCATTACAGCTCACTTTGTTTTTACATCTGAGAACAATTTTCACGTTACAGTCAGGCATGGCCTTCTAGATATATAATTAAAGAGCCCACTCAATTTTTTCCACTCGTCGCTACTAGAGACGTGATAGGATTATGTCGGCGCGAGCATTCGCCCCCCCCCCCCTCCCTGATCAGTATAACTCAAAATATGAAGAGTATATTTAATCGCGTTAGAAAGAAAAGATAATACGCTAATAGATTCCCTATTTCGATTGTGGAATTCGATTTCATTAACTAATGTTACATGAAGTTGTTTTGAATTGGCTCTCTATCAATGGTTATAGATATAGGATTGATTTTGAATGATTTCTGATTCTGACTACACATTTGGGGTACTGAAGAAAGGGTCGGATTGTACATAGAAGGCAGTCATGTTCACTGTATAATGTTGGCCTATCGGCTTAGCTAATAGCTTCAAAGCGTTCTTTTCAGCTTAAACTATAAAGATGGCGAACCAGTAGTTTTTCAGGCTAGGATTATTTATTAACTTTACAAAAAAATGGCTTTGCCGTGTAGAAAAAAAACATTATTGCTTGTACCCACATGGACCTCACAGCTGTAATGGTACACAAATAATAAATGGATTGGAGTTCACTCGAACGAAACTAACTACAATTTGAACCCCAATTGCCAGTCACTGGCAATGTTAGTGTGAGTTCATTTTATGTGTGTACTTATTTTTCAATTTTGTAGGCGTTGTTCTTTACGGGGTTCTTTACGGTGTTTGGGTGAATTTTAGTTCTTGTGCATGCTTTGATTTTGTGTGTGATTTTTAATATGGGAAATATCCAACCGTTTTGTTTGGTGGTATACATATAATTATGTGCATGGAGGTTGGTATGTCACAATCCTAGTTTCTTGGAATTGAACTTCAAATTATAGTTCGTTTCTTTCCGAGTGAACTCCAATCGTTTTATTTTGTTTGCCATCATAGCTGTGCGTTCCATGGGGATGCGAGCTCTATAGTGTCCGCGGCCTATCTTGAGTTCGCCGTGGAACGAACACAGATAATCGATTGTACGTTTTTGGTAGCAGAGTGCCTTGTTGATATCCAATATGGTTACAAAAACAATGGTGGTCATCAACTAAAGTCGCCCCCTCCAGGAAGACGTAGCCGCTCATAAAATACTTGCAGGACTCAAGGCACGCCGTGCACACAATAACACTTGTTTTTCTAAAAGGCAAAGCTTTTTTTTGTTAATTTGTAGGCTTTTTTCGCTTCCTTTTTATTGCCACGGGTACGGCCTAGTTTATCGCATTCTCCGCCTCATTTGTTTGTGGAAACACATGAACATTAGAAATACATATGTATATCTCCTTTTTCCCTCCAGGCTTTGGCTCATGTCTATTACTTGATGGCAACACAGTAGCATGTGTGTAGATTTTGTGTGTGTCAGGTCGATTCATAGTATATTTGCTTTGCTGTAGGCAGTTGTATTCACGGGAAAACAAGCAAGACCAGAAACCTACCTCTGAGCCATTGCAGGCAGACATGTCAGTCTTACCATAAATGGCACCTTAAGTACTGTCATTCTTAATGGCACGGAAAAGGAAATTTGGATGGAGCACAAACCTTTCTTGATAAAGTCTATACGTATCCGTTACCAGAAATTCTTTTCCCCTTTTTCGGATATTTCTGAAGAATTTGACTTTTTTCCCTAAAGGCTCTGTTTGCCCTAGGCACATAAAAAAATGAAACCCTCTTCACAAAGCCATTCAACATCCTCCTGAATTTTTTTACTAAGCTGGATGGATTAGTTTTTTGTTTTATAAACTGCCAAAGAACTACTAATAGATTCGTGTACTAATTAGCACACAAATCTGTTGGTAGTTCTTTGGCAGCTCATAAAAAAAAATTACAGGTAGGCTTTTTTTCTCTTTTTTTTTTCGAATTTCGGGCCAGTGCGTAAAGGGAACAAGGGAAGAAAACGGGCTCTCGTCCGATTTTTTTTAATAGACTAAAAATTACCTGCTGAGTAATGTTTTCCTCTTCCATTATTGGGGCAAACGCACCGCTTGGCCGTGGTGAAGGTCCAAAGTTAGCACGGCGCCACGCCGGAACGCATGAAACTGTGCGAAAGTCTGGCAAGTGAAACGCAAAACCCCAACCACAAATCAAATGAAATCCCGAATCAAGTGAAATGCCGAAGCCGTTTCCTAACCTAACCTAACCGACAATAACAACAAAACCACGCAAAACTAACAACAACAACCCACCTATTTGAACTGTTCACGGGAAAAAAATATCAGCTGGGAACATGGGAAGAAAACGGTCTCTAGTCCGTCAGCGCAGAGTGCGGCCTTCATTAATTTCCGACGGCCAAACAAAGCCTTTGCCCCAAATATTTTATGGGAAAATATCGTTCAGTTGATCATTTTACGTCATTCTAGACCAACGAGAGATAAATCGGCGAGGAGCCCTTATTCTTCCCATAAGCCGCCTAAAGTAAACTTGTTCCCTCTATTGTTTATTTTACTATCGAAAGTGATCGTGGAATGAATTTATAATTCTGCCTTTATTCCGTTCGCTACGCACCTAGTATGCACTATCCCGTTGCCTCACACGTTTGTCGAATTGATCTACAACATACTGTTACACTAAATAATCGATTATACAATAATTACCTGATTAGCAGGAGCCACATAATTACCCGAATTGCCAATATGCGCAGAATCCTAGGACAGCCTTCCCGGCGAACCGCCATTTTATTTTTCAGTGGTTCGTCAATAGCCCAACAACCGATAGAATTCCGTTTTCCGTGCATGTTGTCAAAACCTGAAATAAGCTGGGCCAGTTCCGGTTCAACTTTTTTTTCATACAGAAACATAATTGGCAAAATTTCTAGTCAAGGACCTACAACCCTTCATATGCAAACGATTTGGCCATAAACTGTTCAATAACAACGCCTACATTTTGCTGGCACGTCTTCTTATCGAAATCATGAAAAATTGACTAATATTTCAGTCACTTCCGACCATACGATAAGGGTGATAGGCATGACACGTTCAAATAAACGACTGAAGTGGGATGAAACGTCATTTAACAATAGTTCACGACGCAAGCCCCCTTTTTCTCCCCGACTGTATTTCAATAACTGCTTTATGAGTTAAAAAAGGTAAGAAAGATTAAAATCCTTGAAATGGCAAAACGAACCGCAAAACAAACAAATATGTTGAAGTACTTACTCGTCATAGTGTGCTTGTTATTTTTTTACATTCGTGCAGTGAGATTGGAGGTGTTAATGTTTTACACTTTTAAGAATCTCCTGCTACATCTCAACCACAAGCCCTCAGTCGGTTTGCATGCATATAGCATTTCCGTCAAAGACTATAGCCATAAGTTACATTTATTTCTAACAACAATACAAATTCCTTAACATTGTGATCATTCTGCCAACCACAGGGCCTCGTCACAAAATATGTGTAGAACAGCGTTGTTTGTGGTTGTTGTAGTTGTGTTATTTTTTTCGTCCCGCCAAGTAAAACTAGGGTGCCGGTAACAGAAACTGCATACTGTTATTTAAACCTAAAAAATTTAGCATAAGTCTAAACTAATTACCCTTCTTCTCGCCATACAAAAAAAATCTTTTTCTTCTTTGGGGCCGAGGGGGAGGCTGGTCGGCTGGGATGGTAGCTGCGTTCCTCGGTTGGCTGTCTCAGTTGGCTTTGGGAATAATACAGGAAACAGCGTTAAGTTAAAGATTGTGTCGTCACAAACCGTAATGATTCTCGTATTTTAACGTCACAATTTATAGTTTTCTAGGCTGGTGTCGTATAATTCTGCTTCGGTGATCTATTGGAATAATTAATTTTATTTTTTACCGCATTAGTCTTTTAGATTTTTGATCTCATGGTAATTATTAGAAAATAAGTACATGGACACACAGAGATGAAACTTCATGATTATTGTAAGCGTGCAAAGCATCATATACTGCGGGACGCAGTAAATAAAGTTAACAATTATTCAACAGAAAATCTCCTAGACGCCACATTTTAAAACGAATTTTTACCAAGGGATTGACTAAGGCAGTAAATAGACCTTTGATGTGGTGGATTGAGAAAAATAGCGCTGGGAGGTATATCCCTTTAATTGTCACATGGCCGTGCAGTTCTCGAGAAGAAATTCTATGTGGAGTTGCTTTCCATTTTGACTTTGTCTTCAACAGAAATCAAAATTGTCAACTCTGAAAAGGTTCGAAAACTGTCGAAAATAAGTAGTAAAAATGTGTCAAAACGTGTCGAAAACTATCTAAAAGCTATGACAACTAAGAAAATCTTGAAAATTGTGAAACAGGGAATGCCAAAAAGGGAAGTAAACAATTAAAAAACTTCGGAAACCTATCAAAAAGAAAACACTAATCAAAAAGTGTCGTGGACTAATTAAAAATGGACGAAAACATTAAACTACGATCAAAAACTGCCAAAGGGGTACTCAAATAAATAAAGAACCTAAAAAGGAATGAAACTACAGTGTCGAATACCAAACAGGAACGATAACTAGAACACGATCATAAATTGTCAACAATAAGGGGAGAATACGTCAGTATCGAAAACTGTTAAATGCTACGAAAACTGTCCAACAGGGTTAAAACTGTAAAAAAAGGAACGAAAACTCGTTTCAAAACTGCCGAAACCTTCAAAAAGGTTAAAAAACTGTCAAAAAGGGTGGAAACCGCCAAAGTTTTAACTCCTTTAAGCAGTTATTATGCTTTATAGGTACAAAGTAACCTTGTAAAATACAAAATTAAAATATGCAAAGACATCTTAGTTTTAAATAGAATTAAGACCCGTTTCAAGAAAGCAAGTTAATATCCACAGAAATTGGAAGATTTATTCTAAACACTATGGTAAAAACCAGACATAATGTCGTTAGTCAAAACTAGCCTATTTTGGCTGGATTGGGGTTTTTTACGTTCAAAACTGTTTTTTTTTTTTAGCGCCAATGGTGATAATATCAACCAACAAAAACCCATAATAGTACACATTTTAAAAAACGTACTAGAGACGGTCTTTAAAAATCCTTGAACATGACTTGTAAAACTTATTGGAAAAGTTGTCTCTCGTGTCCATGCAGATCGCACGTGGTGTTGCATTCCACTGCAACCGTTTCCAACGGAAACAAAACTAGTGGCATCCCAAAATGTAAAAACTTTTATACCATTCCTACGAAATACAATAAATTATCCCACTAAAAAAAATGTTGTCTAAATAGGATTTCCTGACATCATTGGTAAATCCGCCCGTCACTTGTCAAAAATTTGCAACCAGAATGCGTAAGGAAAAAAAATTACCGTACCAAACATGTTTGTGTTCAGAATTTAAACTTAAAATGGCTTCCTGAAACAGTTTAAAAAGATTTCGAAGTTTCAAAAACACTCTCCAGAGTAGTAATAAAAAATTCCAAAGTCTTTTCATAAGCCTCTGTAGTGAAATTATTATGCCATTGAAAGAGCGTCATAGAAATGGGACAAAACCTAAATAAAAGTATAAAAAATAAACAAAATTGTCATTAAATTTTTTTTTTCTAAATTAATTTCTTGGGAGCCTTAAGTCAGCCGAAGCAATTTAATGCTTGTATGACTGAACCGGCTCAATTTTGAACATTACCAGACTTTTAGAGAAGAAATATCTGGTAAAGGGAGATATTTATGCTGTTGGTTCTGGGTGTTTTGTTGATGATGCATTTTCAATGAGCGGCTATTATTAGTGACTCATTCTGCACAGAAACCTTTTAAATGCGAATTAGGTGGGAACAATTACAGTGTCACAACCGAACTTATTCTGAAGAAAAGCCGTTCAAATGCAAATTGTGTAATGTGGTTTTCTAGTCTAATTCATGGAGAAAAGCCTTTTATATTACCAATTGTGTAACGCGACATTTACACAAAGGCTAAATTTGTCAGTCTTCTTATCATAAGTAGCTTCTTCATTATCTTTTATTATTTTCTTGTACTTTTAAAAGGGAGTATGAAGAGCAATGATTGTTGCTTTTTTTATGTACCTAGTTGTACACTTAATAAATACTTAATTTAACGGAGCTCGCAATTCTGACCTGTGGAAAGAAACCGTTAGAATGTGGCGAGTACGAAAAAGCTTTTTTGCAGAAGTGTTATGAAGGAAACTTGAAAGTGCAATTGGTATTAATTGCAACTTTTTAACCTAACTAGCAGAGTCGCTCGGTTTGCTGGCGCATTGCACCTCGTCTCGCTGCACTCGAGGAGCTTTCATGCTGCTACTCTTATGCTGCTGTCAGACATCCACATCTAAAATAATCAAGAAAATGATCATAGTGGGAGTACGTGTTCTTCGTAAGGCTTTAGTTCATAAACAAACGAAAACCAGTCTGGTTACCGGAGAACTCAAAGCTGATCGTGTTTTACCACACACTAGCTGATTCCCGTATGCGTGAGCAAAATACTTTACTGGGGAGCATGAAATGAAAATAGTGGCAAACCCACCCCTCTTCGATCCCCATTCACCCCCTCTACCATACTCTCCTATTCCCCCATTCTTCCCCATTCTTCTGCCCCCATTCCCCTAACCCTATTCTCAACCCCTCTCCTTTTTCAGTGGAGCGCAACGCAGTGTGGCTGAATTTCCTGTTTCTTCGTTTTGGTACCAAGCGCGAAACCCCGCCGTAACGATCGTGCATGCAGTGATTGTTACTCAATCAACTTTGAAACTTTTCAACTAGGCTGTAATAGTCAGCATTAATGAAGCAATATTGTGTTTGTTTCTAATTGTTAGAGCGCATACCCGTTCTCATTGTCGGCCGCTCGCCCTTTTTCTTTGCTACCGTGCCAAGAATGAACCCGCTCGCCCTCTTGGTGATTGCTCTAGAGTCCAGCCGATTAGCCATCGCATGTCTTCGGGCCACTAGGCTCTTAATAAAACCGTTGAAACTGTTGATTAGCTGGCATTATTGAAGCTTGCTTTGTTTGTCATTGCCCTTTTCTTGGATATAAAAGCGGCATATGACACGGTTAGTGCTGCCTGGGTTCTGTGTAGTCTGAATAAGATGGGGGGTTGGTCCTAAGCTGATCAATACCATCACAGCACTTCTGGGAAACAGGCGTTTCACGACCAGGGTGAACGGATTCTGTCGCCAGGAAGCCATCTCGGACCGGGGGCTCTCTCACGGTAGCTGTTTGAGGCCTCAGCTTTTTGTCGTTGCGATCAACGATGTCATCATGGAAATGGGGCAGTCAGTGAACGTGGTGTGCTACGCTGATGACATTGTGCTGTGGTTTGAGGGTGAAGATGTTGCTGTTTGTTGTCAATGTACCCAGCAGCAATTGACCATCAGTACTTTCCTAAAGCACCGAACAGAACGAACCAAATGCACCACTGTTGGTGACAGTTCAGCTCATTCCCTACTATAGCCGTGTTGATACAGCCGCTATAGTGTTGATGTGGCTTGCGTACGTCAACCATCGTCAATGATGAATCTGTTTCCGGATCCTCATGCACGCTCAAAAGCTCTACCACTGGCAACCACTCCAAACCACCTCCCCGAGATGGTTTGCAATTTGGCATTGCTCGCGCCTGGTTACATCCATTAGCCTAGCCTGGTCCAATCAATTAGCCACGCCTGGTCACCTTAAAGATATGATGTAACGAGTGCTCTGTTGAGCTGGTTGATTTTGCTGACCTGTGGTTGCAGTTTCGGAAGGTACTGAACGGCTGATGCAACATCACTGCGTACGCGCAACGTCAAGTTTGGAGCCAAACTGTCTCTAACAGTGGTCCGTTTGGTTCGCTCTGTTCGTTCGTTTTGGAAGGTACTGCATGTCTCTTCTCGCCTCTCAGAAAGAGGTTTGCATCTTGCTCCTGCTAAAACTGAGCTGATAGTGTTCTCCCTGTCGGTGAAGAGGCTGGGGGCTCCTGGTACAATTACTGTGGACGGCTCGGTGATAGTTCAGTCATCTGTGGTTAAGTATCTGAGAGTGAAGTTTGATGATCATTTGGAGTGGGTAACTCACACGGGTTGGCTGAGAGACAGGGTTCGGACACGTACACTACGTCTGTTCTGAAGCAGCTTGTTCGAATTAATGGGGTCACAAGGGGATCGATGTCATCTGCCTTCAGGACGTTTGTTCGATCCGTGATGGACTATCATCTGCCATTTCTGTGTGTGCCCTACTGGTGTCATCTGCACTCCCTACAAGTCGTGGTCAATGAATGCCTTCGTATGATTACAAGGTGTCTTGTGGGCACGTCTGTGAAAGCCTTGTGGGCTGAAAGCTGTTAGCCGCCTTTGCATGTGCGTACCAGGCAACTGCTTGTTGCTCTGTGTGCGAGGAACATCAGCAGGGGGCAACTGGATCCTGTGGGTAAGGTTCTCTTAAACTATCATGGTCTTGGTTCGACTCTCCTGTTGGGTGTAACCACTTTTCCCCTTTAGATGTTGCTGTCCTTCACCCTTTCAGTCCGTGGACATGGTGTCCGAGCCTGTTGCCTGTCCTTTCCCCGGTTGCAGGAAGGGCAATGCTGGCATGCTATTCTGTGAGGTCTGTGAATGCGTCCTTTGCGCGCGATTCGGGTGTGGGAGGGGCTGGTTTTGCCATCCCATCCCTGAAAATATCTCGGAAGTATCGGTTGGTCCATGTGTCATCTAGTACCATGTGTGAATTGTGTGCCATATCAGCTGCTCTGGACGAAGTCTTGGATCTGGAGCTGTCAGCTGTCAGAATATGCACAGACTAAAAGCCTGCTATCGCGATTCTGCAGAAAGCAGTTGCCAATTTGGACCTGGCTGATACGTTGGTTTTGTTTGGTCGCCACAATCACGACGCCTTGCGAATGCATCCAAGTTCATGGATATGTGGAACACAGAATGGGGCAGTGCAACAACGGGAAGGGTGCTGTTTGAGGTCCAACAAGTGTGCCACCTGTCCTCGGTTCTGGACGTCTTTACAAGGACGGACGCAGGGGTCCTGTCCCACGTTCTCAGCGGGCACACGCTCCTGAATGCCCATCAGTTCCACCTGGGGTAGTCGGAGTCTCCCTTATGTAATGTTTGCCTAGTGGACTCCACCCGGGAGCACCTTCTGCTAGTGTGCAAGGCTTTCCAACGTCAACGCAAAGCCTTGCTGCCTCTTCTGCAGATCCATCCCACGATCACTGGTCTCTTGTCTGTCACCGGTGTTGAGTGCCTACGAGGGGTTGCCCAATTTGAGCGAGAGACTGGCATCGAGCTGTATCTGTAGCCTCCCTATTTCCTCCCTTCGCTGCCTCCTTCTCATTCATGTGTTCCTGGTTTGTGTGTAAGGCCAATGTAAATCAAAGGTAATTCATGGGTTAAGCGATGTAGAATGGCTGTATGGAATTTGACGGGGAGCGCATGACTTTGGGTCCAGGCTCCCCGAAATAAACAAATCAAATCAATCAATCAGTTTGGTTGAGAAGGCGCATGGCTTCGGGCTGCTGCCTTAATAACACCAATCAAGACACCCGCCAAGATAAATGATAACATCCAGATAATATATATATATGAGCATGGCGACCACTATAGACACGTTGTATCTTTACAGCTAAGGCAGTTTGGCTGTTTTCAGCCATCTGAGGATAAATAAAAATGCGACAGAAAAGCCTGAAACTTGTTTAATCGGGAGACTTTGATCGCCTGACAACATAAAAGTTACTATTAAGGACACAGCTTACCGTTTTCTTGTTGAAAAAAACGACGTGAATAACATTGATATTTGCCTAACTGCTAGTTATTAGTTACTGGCTACTGGTAACGTTTTTTTGTATCACTAAAATAAATTCTGCCACGCCGTGAATAAAGCTGTTTCTTAGCTCATTTTACAGGTATTTTTGTGGAGAAGTGCCCTTTTCATAAGGCCGCTTCTAATTGGTCAAGTGGTTCAGGGGTTAACAACCTCTAAATGACCAAATTGATTGTTTTACATTATGTTAAACATTGTTTTTATGCAACAATGCCAAACTGACAATTAAATAAATTCGTGGATTTGTAAGGAGGTACTGCACTACTAATAAAAATACTAATTAAATGAAAAAAGGTGACTGATGTCCTCAAAGTCTAACGAAAGCCAAAAAAAAAAAAAAAAAAAAATGCACCAGCAAACTAGATTGATATTTCCATCTCATAATTGCTAAGAAAAAAAATGGATTTCATCAATTTGGACCAAAAATATCTGATATCTACTTAAAAACAAAACTTGTTAAGGATTCCCGCCAAGCTTTTCGGCCGTGTGATGTCGTGATATCAAACGCTAAGCTCTTTCGTCAAGCTAATCCCCCCGACTAACACTTCAAACGTTAAATGAAAT
>JAHWFP010048198.1:0-12947 GCA_023313725.1 Lithobius niger | reverse complement strand
ATTTTTGTCATTTTTTTTTTGTTTGTGCCCCCCCCCCCCCCCCTAATTTTCTCTGCACCCTCCCTGCCCTCGGAGATAAACAATATCTGATTTGCTGTCAGTTTCACGTTCAACCCTGTGGACTTTCTTTTTATAACTGTATTTCAGTTTGCTTTTGGGCCTAGCCTTAAAATTTGAACTCGAGCTTGGTTTTGAGTATTCTGCAGTTTTAGAAGTTTTACTGCTAAAAGAGATAAATAATGACCGATGCCTAATATTGAATATACTCAAATAATATGTGACGTTTCGGGTTCACCACAACGTTTTCAAGCAAAAAGATATATATTACAACCAGAACTGTCTATAATAATAATAATAATAATATTTGTTGCAATATTTGTCTACTAAATAATTACCTCACGACGTGAAGATGAAGGCTTTTCCTCTTTTAAAATATCGCAATATCCTTATAAAAGATGGAGTAGAATTAAATCTCAGCGTAGTTTTTGTTAAAATTATGATCCCAGTGGTTTTTTTTTTAACTTTCAACGTAAAAAATATTTAAAAAATACAATAACCCGGTCTTTTACAAAATAAAAAATCCGGATATCTCTATCGTGACAAGAATAGCTGTAATTGCTTCTTTTCACCCAGTTAAGCTCAGTTGTTCCATCTGGTATCAAACAAATAAATAAATAAATACGTACTAAAACAAAGATTTTTTTTCAATTCCTACATTAAATTGTCTAAAACTGAGTCGCTTTCTGTTTATGTTTAGACCAAGCCTCAATCAAGCAAGTATAGACATTTCCCCTTCAACTATTCATTTTACTAACTTGACGATTCCACTAAAAAAAAAAGGCTTACCGCTCACAGAATTTGGATTATTCGCCAAGAAATGCAATGGTAGTCGCCTTACCTGGAAAAAGAAGAAAGAAAAATTAAAACGAATAATATGTCTTCTTTGTGCAAACCAGCATTGAAAGTAACGAAAATAATGAAATTCACCCGGCACACGATCCATTCATACAATGTATTGTCTCTATAGTGAGCAACAGAAACTACTGCAAGCATTTGTCCGAAATTTGAGTTGGTTATGGGCACATTGTTATTTCAGCCTATAAAGCATGGAAATTCTTTAAATAAAGGAAAATGACCAAAAACCGAGGGCATTATAAAACAATGTCGCAAGGGTGCACCAGCCCCAGCGGCATTGTTGTATAATGTCGTGAGGTTTTCGATTGTTATCCATTATAATGGCCATTGCTCTTACAATACAAAAACACGAGAGCCGCTTCGTTCGCTCTTGTTGCTGAACGGTAAGTTTGTCTAACAATGCACAGACCACAAGCACCAATTCGAACCATTAGTTCAACAAACGGGGCCTAATGTCAACAAACAATGCAGAGGCATGACACCCTTTGTAGCCAACATTGGTTAAACAATGCTTTAACTATTGTTGAACATACTGCCCCCGTTTTGTGGGCATTGTACAAAAAACAGGGGCAATATGTTCAACAATCGTTAAAGTATTGTTTAATCATTGTTATATCAGGTCATGTTATGCTCAAATGGGAATAAGGGAACGTTTAGGCAACCACTCGCTTTTGCATTCTCGCAGCTAGAAGCTAGAAATCACCTCAAATTCCAACATGGCCGCGGTTTTATGTCTGCCGCCTCGCAACGAAAACAGCAAATAACGTGAGTTCAGAAGCGTTTGGGAAAATTGTTTCGTCATGAGGAATTCTTAGTATTATTGGCACGGATTATAAGAGTGCAAGTATTTACTTAAACGATGTCGGATTTAGCCGACACTTAGCGTTGTTACCATGGCAACGTCACCTTTGCCATCGCGATTGAGTTCTAGCTGAGAGAATGCAAAGGCGAGTGCTGCATGAACGCGCCCTTACACCCGTAAAAACTTCTTTCTTATCTATGTAGTTGCGAGTTTTGTCACCAAGTTTTAAATCCATAAAATCGAATTCCATATCTATTTTAATGTTTACTGGGGTGAGATTTCGATACTGATCAATGAGCCTTAATAAGCAATTTCAAAATTCGACACTTTTTCCCACCATCAGATGAGGCCTCCTTTGCACACCTCTTTTTACGGCCCTGACGATAGCTCTAGCAAATATCTAGAGCTTTATAACGGTTCGTTTATGCAACAAGTCATTCTCGCACGCCGAATGCTATTTGCTAGTCAACCGTTATTTATTTATGATTAGTTTCCCGTTGCTACTAAACGAATGCGGTAATAGATAACAAATTGTATGTATTATAAATAACAACACGGATAAAGAACAAAGTGCTACAGTAATTTTAAACATTGCAACGAGTCTTGTCTTTTCACGCTATTTCCAAAATTTGCTATTCTCCCTCAAAGTACAGTTTCTAGCAATGATCAAACGTCGGTAAAAATAAATAGCTTCTCGAGCGAGAATTCAAAATCCAACATGGCGTCCATTTCGTGGCTATCGAATCGAAGACAAACCATCGAATGCCGGCATACAAAAAACAGCCCGTCATCTTGTACTGCAGTAAAAATTGTTTTCTTGTTGTCATAAATCGACGCTCAAATGTTGCAAACATCGTACGCCGTGTCACGAGGCACGAGGAACAGATATGCGTCTGCGTCTTTGCCATGGTTACTATACGTACTACGGTAAAGGCGAGAAGGAGCCATCAGATTTAGTATTGATCAAGTAAAAGCTAGTGAGCGAGAAAACTGTCGGTACGTAAAGGCACCCTAAGGGCGGATTTACGCAACAACAATTTTCTCGTTCACTAGCTTTTATTTGGTTAATACTAAATCTGCTGGCTGCTTACCGCTTTTACTAGATAATGCGGCTTTCCATTTGCTTATGCGAATATGGAATGCCGGGTCGCAGATCTTCTCTTTGTGTCTGGCGACACACCGTACGATACGTGCGGCATGACAACGTCGATTTATGACAACAGGAAAACCAATTTTTACTGAAGTACAAGACGGCGGACTGTTTTTTGTATGCCGGCATTCGATGGTTTGTCTTCGATTCGATTCGCCATGTTGGATTTTGAATTCTCGATGCGAGTAGCTATTTATTCTACCGTCGTCTGATCACTGCTATAAGAAGCTGTTCTTTGAGCGAAAATAGCAAATTTTGGAAATAACGAGAAATAACAATATGTTGTTGCAATGTCAAAAAATTACTGTTGCACTTTGTTCTTTATCCGTGTTGTTATTTATAATACAGTTAATTTGGTATCTATTGCAGTTTTCATTTTGTAATCCAGCCTCCATGCAAACGTAAACAAACGTGTACGTCACTAATCAATCAAACCAAACAGTTGGATATTTCAAAAAAATACCCACACAAAATGAACACGTTAGTACTCACATGAACTAGAACTAAAACAGAAACCATCAAACACAAGCAAAAAAACTGCCTAACTAGGAGTCTGCTTGTTTCAGAAATTATAAATGCACACAAAATACAGACATTGCCACTCACACGAAACACACTTAAAATATAAAACAACTAACACAGACAAATATAAAAAAAAACCTGTATGATACACAAATTAGGCACACACACACACGCAAACATTAAACATTTCAAACACAAACTGCGTTCACTTACTGACATAACAATTACGTGAAAACAGTCATTATTCCCTGGAATTGGAGTTCAAATTATAGTTCGTTGCGTTCGAGTGAACTCTAATTCGTTTTTATTCGTGTACCTTCACGAAGAAAAATTAAAAGATACTAGCCTAAAAAATTATAAGTGTGATGTTAAAATACGAAAATCTTTCCGGTTTGCGATGACACAATTATTGCGTTCATGCTGTTTCGTGTACTACGCCCAAGGCCAACTAAGATAGTAGCTGAGGAGTGAACTCTAATCCGTTTTTATTCATGTACCTTCACGGCTGTGAGTATGGGGATACGAGCTCTAATGTTTTTTTTTCAGTTATTTATAATACAGTTAATTTGGTATCTATTGCCGTTTTCATTCAGTAGAAACGGGATACTAATTGTAAGTAAATAACGGTTGACTAGCAAATAGCGTTCGGCGAGCGAGAATGTCATTGCTTAAACGCACCCTCATCCTGTAGAGTGTAGAGCTTTCAGCGAGAGAGAAGGTCTGGTGGCATAAATGCGGCCGAAATTGGCGCCGACTTCGGCTCTATCGACTGCTGACGAAACCGTCAGCAATGCCGGCTCAGGAGTTACCAAGAAAATAGTTCGTCTTACAGGTACCGCTCCAAGTCGTAACGTTGTCACAATGGCAGCGAAGAGGTACTTCATCCTAACACTCTCGTTGTACAACCATAAGAATAATAAACACGCACTTTACGAAGTTTACAACGAGTTCACGTTCGTTACACTTATAATGTCCGCGAACGATATATCAGAGACAGTGTGAGCGTGAACGTTTCCGTCCGCAGAGGTCGCCTCTAGGCTTCCCGCCATCGAGATACGAGTGGCGGTGGCTTTTAACTTGGTTGACTTTCATCTAACTTTTCCCTTCATTATCTCAGCCTACAGGTAGGGCGGTGCCTTACAAGCCCCTTTCAAACGTCCTTTTTATCGTTCGTTTTATGGGATGACGACGTTAGAAAACGAACATACCATTTGCCTCTGTGCTAAAAGATACAGCGACCGCAGGTGGGCCTCCCTTTTTCAGCAAGCCTCAGGCTTGACCACAATTACCCAATGGCCACCTTACAAACGAGGTGTTTAAAGGACCTTCTGAAAGATCTTAAATCTCCAGTTCTGCAAAACAGCTTAAATCTTTCTCGTTACTGGAATTCCTTTGTAAGGATGCGTTTATGCAAACCACTCGCTTTTGCATTCTCGCAGCTAGAAGCTAGAAATCACCTCAAATTCCAACATGGCGGCGGTTTTATGTCTGCCGCCTCGCAACGAAAACAGCAAGTAACGTGAGTTCAGAAGCGTTTGGGAAAATTGTTTCGTCATTAGGAATTCTTTATATTATTGGCACGGATTAAAAGACTGCAAGTATTTACTCAACCGATGTCGGATTTAGCTAATCCATGTTAGCGTTGTTCCCATGGCAATGTCACCTTTGCCATCGCGATTGAGTTCTAGCTGCGAGAATGCAAAGGCGAGTCGCTGCGTAAACGTGCCCTTAGGATGCGTTTAAGCAACGACTCCCCTTTGCATTCTCGCAGCTAAAAGCTAGAAATCGTCTCAAATCCAACATGGCGGCGGTTTTAGCTCTGCCAGTCGCAACGAAAATAGTCATAACAAGACAGAACGTGAACAGAAATAACGCGAGTTCAGAAGCGATTTGGAAAATTGTTTCGTCAGGAGAAATTCTTTATCAGATTAATAATAATCTAGTTTCGCCCCCAAAGTAGGGGTGGGGATCCAGAATGGCCACAGATGTGGCAACTTGCACTGGTCCCAATTTAAAAATGGTAAGGAGGCATCACTGATAGGAGCGCTTAAGGAAACGAGAGAGGTCATTGTCACGGATTATAAGACTGCAACTCACACGATGTCGGATTGAGTTAATCCAGGTAGCGTTGTTACCGTGAGTATCTCCCTCTTTTTTTTTTTTTTTAGCTAATGAGAAAGGGCTATTTTTGACGTATCAGCCAATCCCAGCCCGCCGATTAAATACCCCTCTCCTGCGGTGAGTATTTAGCGATCTTTTTGGAGCACTCAAGTTTTGCTGCCCTAAACTCGCTCGAGCATGTGTTGGCAATAAGCTCCCTCGCCACGATCTTAATAATTGAATTACCCTTGTATTTGAGATATTACCTATGATAATCTTTGAACAAGAAAAGCATTGCGATAAGACAACAGTACTAATTTTATATCGCGATAAGACAACAGCACTGATTTTATATCGCGATAACACAACCACATGAATTTTATTTCGCCATAACGTTGCAGTATTGCAATATCGCCCATCTTACGAGTAGAGAAATCTAGGAAAATAAAACCGAGGGGAAAAAAAACCACGGAGACAAAAGTACGAAAAGAAAAAACTAACGAAAAAAGCTGCAGAAAAAAAAAGCCGCAGAAAAAACCTGAAAAACAGAAAAAAATACGTTTCCTTGTGAAACTTCATTGCCTGCATGGTCAAATTCGAACCAAAACAACTTACCTAGCCTAACGCATAACAAAAGCAACACCACGAACAAAAAAAAACGATAAAACAATTCGGCATTTTTCCAGGCTTTTTTTCCTTGGCTTTATTGCAACCAGAGAGGGCCCCACACGCCAGTTCCGTTTTTTCCTCTTATCCTTGACATCTTTCTGCTTAAACTGCTCTGTCATTCAACTTTTGACATGGTGTCAGTGTCGGAATGACGCTAAAAGCCACCGCCAAAATAATCCCAAAATAGCATGGCGGCGCTGCTTTACGACCGCACATCTGGTCAAGTAACCAATCTTCACTAGTTAGCACTCCCGTAAACTAAAAATCCGCTAAAACTAACGACGCTACACTCAGAACAACCAAACGAAACCGAAGCTAAATCGATGCGACTTATCAAATTTGGCCTACGATTCTTTATAAGCAAATAAATATACGCTTTTTAGTATGCCTAAGTAAGCATTCTGGGTTTGCGCGTTGCTAAATAGTTATGACCATAACCAAGCTGTCTCATTAATTTGCTTTTACCATCTCGGAACGAAAGTCGCAGGTGGAAAGTCGGAAATCTCTTGCCTTTATCACATAAGTTTTTTTTAGTCTAATCTTGGATTTAAGATGTAGACATGCAATTAAACGACTACTAATTTTACGGTAATAAAATATGCACAGGAAATTGATAACCAAATAACCGACATAGCAATCGTGTTTGAAATTTAAAGCTGTTTCTTACTTGTGAGAAAGACTTAAAACAATGTTTGAAAACTTCTTGTAGCGACGGAAACCCGATTTAGAACCGAAAGATGTCAACTTGGGTACCGGTGTCACGCTTTTGGTAATCCATGAGTAATCCACAGTATTCCTTGGCAATCATCAGGTAATCTCAGTAATCCAGTGGTATCCCTGGTATTTCGTGGTAATCTTCAGTATTGCGAGGTAATCTCAGGTAATCAGCAGTAATCCGGGGTAATTCAAAATTGTCTTTGTAGTAATCCAGTAATCCATCGGTAATCCAAGTAATACATTAATCTTAAGTATTTCTTGTAGTAATCCAGTAATCCGTAGGTAATCCAAGTAATCCTTTAATCAGAAGTATTCCTTGTTGTAATCCATTCATCCGAAGGCAATCCAAGTAATCAATTAATATGAAATAGTCCTTGTAGTAATCTATTAATCCGTAGGTAACCCAAGTAGTCCATTAATCTGAAGTATTCCTTGTAGTAATCCATTAATCTGAAGTATTTCTTGTAGTAATCCATAGGTAATCCAAGCAATCCATTTATTTGAAGTAATCCATTAATCTGAAGTATTTCTTGTAGTAATCCATTAATCTGAAGTATTTCTTGTAGTAATCCATAGGTAATCCAAGCAATCCATTTATTTGAAGTACTCCTTGTAGTAATCCATTAATCCGTAGGCAATCCAAGAGATCCAGTAATCTGCAGTATTCCTTGTAGTTATTCAGTAATCTGTAGATAATCCAAGTGATCCAGTAATATGAAGTATTCCTAGCAGTAATCCATTAATCCGTAGGTAACCCAAGCAATCCAGTAGCCTAAAGTATTCCTTGTAGTAATCCAGTAATCCATTAGTCTGAGATATTCCTTGTAATAATCGATTAATCCGTTAGGTAATCCAAGTAATTCAGTAATCTGAGGTATTCCTTATAATAATCCAGTAATCTGAGTTATTCCTTGTAGTAATATAGTAATCCGGAGGTAATCTGAGGTATTCCTTGTACTAATATAGTAATCCGGAGGTAATCTAAGTAATCCGAAGTATTCCTTGCAGTAATCCACTAATCTGAAGTATTGGCGAACTTGTCATGAAGTTACTGTATAACTAGGCTGTTAATAGAAGTTGTTTATTTTAATGTTTTTAACACGAAAATCAAAGTAACTACGCTTGCTTATGGTTGATCTAAAATTCCCTCCTGTAGAAATAGGATTATTAATTTTATAATCAGTAAAGTTAAATGCTGGTAATCTAAAATTATATATGTAATCTGAGGTAATCCATCACAATACTAGAAACTTTTTTAACGTAATGTTTACTGCTGGCTTTGCGTGGTAATCCAAGTTAAACCATGGTTTAGTGATTTGTTTTTGGTTATTGCAACAACAGTTTCCACACCCTGTGGGCTCACTCCTGTGAGTTGCTCCGTATCGTGTATTACGTATATCATTTATTATTGTTAATGTATTTCAGTCATGCTATGTACTTTCATGTATGGTATCGCCCTTAGAGATCAGTGGGAAACCTTTCTTTCACGTCCAAATTTTGTTTACAATTTTTTTTCATCACACTGCAGCTTATTATTTTCCATTTTTTTTCTGAAATCAAAGGGGTAACGAATAAACGAGGGCGGAGCAACGAAGTCAAAAAAAAATAAAAAGACAGCCCACCAACCAACAGAAAGAAAGTTTATAAGTTTGTGGGAGGTCGGGAGAGTGAGTGCCCCACAGGTTTTTGGCTGGGGTGAGGTCACGTCCATCTTACTAGCAACCAACCAACCATTTTCCCCCTAACGCTTTTGAAAGAGAAAAAGACAAGAGAGACACTATTGTTCTTCTGCACTTCCGTGTTGCTCCGTAGCTTCAACATCACCGCTCCATCCCCCCCCCCCCCCCTGTTTTACCTCTCTTAATTTTCCTTTTGATAAAAGGCCTCGCGGCAGGCTTTCCTGAAAGACAGATTGCTTGTTTAACTTATAAGTTTAAAGTTCGCCTGTGTGGGAAACATTAGTAGTAGCGTGTCAGGGTGTTAAATGAAAAAGAATATAAATCTTAACGTCGGTGTTGGTCTGATTCGGAGGGAGTACGAATGTTCGTGTTAACAGGATATGGAATTAACATAAAAAAATAAGTAGAAGAAACAATTTCGCCTAACTCTTCTGGACCTTTGGCCGATCTTAAATACTCACGTAATCTAGATTTTATTTTTATATCTGTGAGTGTGGGTTTCTGTAATTTTGGCAATTTCGTGACATTTCATGATATTTCATAACAGCAAGCTTCAGGGCATGAAAAAAATCGAGTTTGAAGATGAAATTATACCTCTTTTCGGAAATTTCGAGGTTTCAGTAGATTTTTAACCCTATTTTCAGCAGCAGAGGTGGTGAGAGCGGGTCGAAGGGAACCCAGTCTGCAAGGTTAGTGGAACCGGGTATGCATCTGTGTGCCTACACTTGCTCCCAACGGTGTAGCCTCCGATAAGCACGATGTAGCCTCCCTCCTTACGATACCTAACACCCATACTGTAGCATATCTCACTAGGTCGAGAGTAATTATTGTCATCAGCAAGAACTGAATATTATATGCTTATAGATAGTTCAACTCCACGGTTTTAAACATTACTGCTAAATTTTTGCAAGTGAATAAATCTTTGAATTAAATCGCCCGAATACAATGTTTAAAAATCTTGGCTGATGTTTAAACATCTGCCATGAGGAGCATCGCTAACAAGAATACAGCAGTGACACGACGTAGTATTATTGTGTATAACTCTATGCTGGAGCCTTAATGGGTTAGCTGCAAGGGGCACTGCAGAGAGAAACAGAAGGGCGTCATACTGAAGCCGATGCTGTGAAGAGTGATTTCTTAGACCTAAAATGCGCTATTTTTGTTGTTGGAGAAAACCACGTTATTTTAAGCCTAAGAAATCCGCTCTTCCGTTGTTTTTCCGTCCATTTTTATGTAGTGCACCTTGTAGTTATAACCTCCAAAACCAATACTGGTGCCAATATGGCGGCAAATGTCAATGCTCTATTCTGAACAAATGAGAATTATTCTGATGAACCAATATTCAAATAAATAAATAAAAAGTTTTCATAGTATTTTCCAAGATTAGTTGAGTATGCGCACCGCGATCTTTTGGATTTTTTAAAGAGTTTCCAGCGTTTTTGACTTTTAAGATACCAAGCCAAATTTGGTGGCTATAGTATCAGCCATTTAGATTTGTGTAACCCAACAAACAAACAAACAAACAATGAGCAAATAAACTATGATGAATTACCGTATTTTTATCCTGAATCGCAGTGAAGGAACGAAGAATATGAAAGGCAGCTCTGAATTAACTGATGAAACTTATGAGCGTATATTTTTAATGTTTGAACAAACATTTTTAAAAAAAAATAAAGGCAAAAACATACCGTCTGAAACTCAAGGCCAACTGAGATTGAAGCTGCCTTCCTTCAATCTCAGTCGGCCTGGCTGAAAAATGCGGTTAGTTTAACACGCTGACAACACCGACATCTAGTGCCAAGAAAGGGTACTAAAATTTGTTCATTTCAAATTCATTATTTTGTGTATAAACTGTGCGCGCAACGGAATTTAAAGCAACATACCGCCTGCCTTATAACTTTCCGCCTGCCTCACAACACCCACGCGACGATCACATCCGCGTACTTACCGCAGCTAAGGTCAACTGAGACGGTAGCTTCGTTCCTCGCAACGAAAACGTAGTTACTGTCTCAATTGGCATTGCGCCTAATAGTCTAGCCAGCGTGAACCCATTGATTGCGTCGTCACAAACCGGAATGATTCTCGTATTTTAAAATCACAATTTATAATTTTCTAGGCTAGTGTCTTATAATTTTTCTTCGGCGATCTATTGGAATAATTAATTTTAATTTTTACCGCATTAGTTTATTAGATTTTAGATCTCATGGTAATTAACAGAAAATTAGTAGATGTACACACAGAGATGAAACGTCATGATTATTGTACACGCGCAATGCATCATTTAGTGACGGATCGTTAGTAAATAAACTTCCATTATATTCAACAGAAAATCTCCTAGACGCCACATTTTAAAAAGGATTTTTAGCAAGGGAAAGACTAACGGTTAGCAAATAGACCGTTGGGGCCGTACTTGATGTGGAGGATCGAGAAAAATGGCGCTGGGAGGTATATCCCTTTAATTGTTCGTTTTGTATTGACAAGAATTTAAAAAGGCTTTTACTGTCATTACAAAAGTAAATCACATTACTTGCCCTTTCATAAAATTAATGGACGGGTAACGCCTTTGCCTCATATAGAAACTTGCAATCGTGCTGAAACTTGCTTTATCTTGTAGAATTTACGAACTCTTTTCAGCGTCCATGATTTTTGATGCCCTGTTTAGGGGGTTGTCACACCCTCGGATAAATCCAGGTACTTAAATGGTTTACGGCTGTAAAATTTCTGAATTAGTCACAATCGCCTCTTAAAACTTTCGTCGAAAGGATATTAAACACTGAAATAGTCCGTTTGAAATGTCCGTAACCCTCAAAACAACTTTGAATTCCCACCCATTTTCCCGTTGGATACAGACGCGCCGTAGGGGTAGGTTGGTCGCACAACTTTTGATGATAGCCATTCGGATCAAATAACATGCAATTTTCCGAAACCAACACGTCAATTTCGTGAGTAAACAAAGGCAGTCGAGACAACTCTCTGAATATTGCCTTTAACATTTGGAAGTATGCATATAGGATGCATGGAGAGGCCTAGCGCTCTTCCTCCAAAAATAACATCTGCAGTATTTACACAGTGTGGAAGGGCTCCTCAACGCATACGTCATTTGCGCCCACGTTTAAACAATTCAGGCATACTGGCTAACATGCGGGCCACTCGACGACCTTGTGAAGTGACGCCTTCAACACCTGTACCTTGCGATATGGAACAAAGGGCTCTTCAACACGTAGGTTATTTGCGCCAATACTTCATCACTCTGCGACCAAACTACAACAATTTTGGCGCTACGATGGGGGCCAATCGACGAATTTAAGGGGCTGCTTCATCCCACCTCCCATCCCCAACATAATGTAAACATCTGTACCTTTTCGATGTGGAAGAAGAGGATCCACAACACACAGGTTATAGGCGCCCATATTTAAACAATCCGGACCTAAACTGGCTAAGACGGAGGCCATTCGACAAACTTGTTTAGGGATCCCTCACCCTTTCCCATCAACAGAATTTCAGTATCTTATTACAGTTCTGGCCTATTTCTGGCTACGAGGGGGGGCATACGACGAACTTCATCAGGGATGTCTCATCCCCCCCCCCCGGACACAATTTCAATATCTGTACCTTTGAGATTTAGAAGAAATGGCTCCTCAACATATAGTGTTATTTGCGCCCATATTTAAACAATTTTGGCCTAATTATGGCTAAGATGAGGGCCGCCACTCGTCGAACTTGTTAGGGATGCCTCACCCCTACCCCCCCCCCCCCTCTCCCGACTCAATTTCAATATCGTTATCTTTGCGAAGCAGAATAATCCCAATTAAAGAAATCAATGAAAACAATCGTTGTGAAGTATAGAAGGAGTAACAGCTAAATCCTACCCTAAAATATATAGCTTAAATTCTGTAAGCCTTAATACAGTTCATGAAGATGACTTCGCCTGGACTCGGAACAAACTAAAGGTATAAGATTGCAAGTCTTGCTTCAAAATGACGTGTTTAGTAAATAAAAGAAAATGATTTAAGGAAGAATTAAGGCTCGAACGCACTAGGCAACCTGGCCGTGCGGCCAGGTCGCTACAGCCAATAAGAATGCTTACCGTTTATGTAAAACCACACGCTAATCATATTCATTGCCTGCAGCAACCTGGTAGCGCGGCCAGGTCACCTAGTGCGTTCGAGCCGTTAGTCCGTGTGGCTTTGTTAAAAGATGTTTTACAACAACAGAGATGTCAAAAAGCAACTGATAAATAATGTGAACAGGGCTCCCAGTTCTCCTATATTTCCTATTTTTGTTATAGGATTCCTATAAAGCTCCTATAAATCGTAGAATCCTCCTATATTTTTGTGTTCTGAATTGAAATATTGCTCAGTTTGTGGTGCGTTTCCTTGCTGCGCTAATTATT
>JAHWFP010048196.1:0-14821 GCA_023313725.1 Lithobius niger | reverse complement strand
ACCATAAATCATATATTAAACCAAAAATCGTAAAATACACCATAAATTATAACCAGCTACGCAGCCACGACTCGAACTAACGATCAGCTAGTAAAGTAGGCTGAAAACTAAAACAAATCAGTTGGTGGATAGCTCTCACCCTACCCGAAGAAGGTTGCCTCCCAGAGAAGCCTAATCCTAGAAATGCTGGCACAACCGTCTGTCATATTTTGTTTATTTTTTTAATTTATTTGTGAAATGTACAGCTTTCAAATACAAGTTTTATTTGTTAATTTTACATTAAATTATTTGCATTTGAAAAACGTTAACATAATGTACCAATGGGAACACCACTACAACCATTCAACATTTGTAAATTCTGCACCAATTTTACTTGTAAACATTAACTATTTCTACTTGAAAACTAAAACAACTTAGTTCGTGGATAGCGCTCACCCTACCCGACGAAGGTTGCCTCCCAAAGAAGCCTAATGCTTACCAGGCTGATACAACTGTCTGTAATAGTTTGATAATTTTATTTTTATTTATTTGTTAAATATAGAGCTTTCAAATACGTTTGTTTATTTATAGAACACGTGCACACGTAATCAGTAAGTAAGTATTTATGGATTGTTTTCGATTCCGAAGTACCCCATCACTGTTCATACCGCGGAAACTGAACGTCGAATAGCCCCTTCAAACTTCTTCACCTAAAAAATTTTAAGAGAAGTTACCTGAAGGGGATTGTCATCGTCGAGTTTCCGCAGTATGATCGGTGATGGGGCATTTCAGAATTGAGTTGTAATCAATTAACTGAAGCTTCGCCGTTTAGGAAAAAAAAGCATTAGAGCTCGTATCCCTATACTCACAGGGTGAAGGTACACGAATAAAAACGGATCAGAGTTTACTCGAACACAACGAACTATAATTTGAACTCCAATTCCAGGGAACAAGTACCGTTTTTGCTCAGTGGTTATGTAAGAAAGTGAACGCAATTTGTATTTGAAATGTTTAATGTTTGCGTGCGTGTGTATGTTTGTGTACACCTAATTTGCGTGTTATACAGGCACAGAAACCTCCACCAAACAAGCAACAACATTGCTGTCTTTGTGTAAACATTGTTGCACGCACAGTCGCCATCTCAAGCTTCTGAATTGAAGCTGCAAACCTATTTACGTTGCCTTTTGGACTTATATAATGTCAGACTGCCTGAGAGGGGCAGTCTGACATGTAAGTCCAAAAGGTAACGTAAATAGGTTTGCATCTGTATTTAACTTGTTGAGCCTCGGCTATCCATCTTTAATCCTTATTTCAATTTTATGTGTTCCATTCGTTTCACTTAGAATGTGGCGCGGCAAATAAGCGTCCTTCCAGTGGCGATTGGGAAGTGTATGTTTGTATGTATATATGCAAGTATTTAAATGCTTCCTATGGACGTTTCTTTTTGGCCGTGTCAGTATGGCTCAGTGGTAGGACCTCGGCCTTTGGTTTCAAAGGTTCTGGGTTCAATTCCCCGCTCAGGCAAAAAGGCAATGTAAATAGGTTTGCATCTGTATTTAACTTGTTGAGCCTCTGCTATCAGTCTTTAATCTGAATTAAAACTTCAGCACGATTTGTTTTTTTTGCAGCCACGACTCGAACAATTTGCGGTTGTTACAAGCAGGATAATCAACGTCGTCTCGGGAGATCTGGCAACAATAACTCGTGGCTGCACCACTCGCTGATTGTTGGCAGAACAGGCGCGAAGCCGTTGGTAATCCTATCGCGTTTTGCGATGTGATTTTTGGCCGTCCGTCAAATACTTTCGGCTGGATTCACGAACGCTCCCTGGATTCCGGTGAAGCTTCGCGCCTTGCGTGAGTATTTCTCATTGAGCCTTGGTTTTAATCCTGGCGTTGAGTTTTATAAACTTATTAATAAATTTTGAAGAATGTATTCTCTGAGTTTATTTGCTTAAACCCATAATTAGCAGAGTTTGAGCATTTGCGAATTTAATCATTTTTAATAATAACTGAAACCCTAAACCCTCTTTTCTGTTTTATAGTTTTCGTTAATCGTTCCTTTGAGTGTCATGTATGCTAATTTTTATTCTTGCATAAAATACTGCTCTCGACACCGTCCGAGAGAGGACTCGATCACATCACTCGCTCCGTCCTGCAGTCCTTGGTTGTTTAGAAGTCCCGACGATGGTCCCGTGAATTGGCGTGGGGGCGTTTGGTTCTACTATTTTGCAGTCGAGAAGAAGACATGGTCCACTATCCGTTCTTGTATGCCGAAACCGATTAGCCGTACGGACGCGTATGGAGTTCTCGTACAAATCTTCAAGGATGGGAGTGAACTACAACTCTTCCGATTATTAAGGTAATTATTTGCTACGCGAATCACCTTTGTGTAACTTTGGCTGCCAGAGAGGGATGTTTGATTCTGTCAAATTAGGCCATGCCTATGGTTTTGGTTTTTTCACGAGTGAAGCTTTAATTTCGTACAAAACCTAATCCGTTGTTCTCTTACCCGTGTTACAGAAATTTTATACTCAAGTGAGCTAATTGTGAACGTGTTTTTCATGAGCTACCGTTTACCCCCGCTTCGTGTTTATTCGTCCAGCGTTCAATTGTTTAGCATCTCTAGATCCCGGTATTGAATCAATGTCTACCACAGATTTCCTGTATTCCGTCACGAGATGAAATAGTTAAGACTTGTCCCGTTGCGAGAAGCTCTACCGATTTTTATAACGATTAGCGTGGGAGGCTCCGCTAGTTATATTTGATATACTCAGTGCTCAGACGTCGCTAAATAAATCAAAAACCCGTTGCGTGATGAACCACCTTTATTCACTTGTCGAACGCTTGAATATCTTATTCCAGTTAACTAATTCCCTGTTTAATGTTTTGTCAACACAAATGTTTAAACCTGTAAAATGCGGTGGTGATTGAATATTTAAATAAATCACTAAAACTGAGTTTTGTCGGAATATTTCTATCCCTAGCACGTAGACAATTGCCAAGTGTTCTTTTCCTTGTTTCAGCCGATTTTTCTCTAATTTCTAATACGTTCAAACATTGGTTTTCCGATGTATAAGGGAAATTGAAGTTCGGGGCCTCTCTGCAAAATAATATGCCGAGCGAGAATCATATTTTAACTACCCCCGCTGCCTCATTGAGTCTTGGGAAGATATCTGCCTCAAAATTCCAACTAAGAGTGCGATAATCCTATATTAGTTACATAAGTTCGTGTGATAACATGACTTAGGCCTAGTGTAGACTTAATAGTTCAGTTCAGAACTACCAGTCTTACAAGCTGCTAATGGGGCATTCAGTGGTAGTTGGGGGGGGGGGGCCCAAAGAACCCCTAAAGGTACCTTATATTTATGACATACGGTTAACGTTTGGTCTCGATATCCTTATTGCTGTTCTTCGGTCTTTCGAATAGAGAACTGTAGTACCTGACAAGTATGGGGGAGAGGGAATAGGTCGAGGCCGTTCCTTATATCGTACAGTAAATGGCCGATTTTGGAGTAAATTTTCGGTCTCGGTGCAAAAAAATTCTTAACTTTATAGTCTGCCAAGGTTAAGAAACGTTTTACCCAAATTGATTCCAAACAGACAGCTACAAAGCATGGGGGGGGGGGGGGGCATCTTAGGCCCAGTATTTTTTGCATAAGCTAAATCGATGTTCTTGTCACTGTGTTGCTCTTACTATACTGCATACAAAATCGTGGTCTGACATTCGGTACCTTCCTAAACGACCAAACATAGCGAACCAAACACACCACTATTGGTGACAGTTTGGCTCATTCCCTGTTAATATCATTGTTGATACGGCTTGATTTGCCGTCAACGTCGTCAGCGATGAATCTGTTTCCGGCAAAACTGTTACCTCGCGCATGCTCAAACCTCCACCCCAGCAAACCACCTCCCTGAGATGGTTCGCAATTTGGCATTACTCTCGCCTGGTCACATCTATTAACCAATCCTGGTCAAATCTATTAGACAGGTCTGGTCGCAGTGAAGGCATGGCGTATCGAATACTATGCTGAGCTTGTTGAGCTGTGTTGTAGTTTAGGAAAACACTAAACGGCTGACGCAACATCACTGCGCACGTGCGATGCCAAACTGTCTCTAACAGTGGTGCGTTCCGTTTGGTCTGTTCGGTGCTTTAGGAAGGTACTGAAGGTTTGGAAAAGCTACTGTCACTGCCCAATCAAATTGTGTGGAAGGAGGAGAGATGATCATCGAACCCCTTTTTTCCCGTTCTGCTATATCCTAACTTTATAGTAACAACCCCTAGAAATAAAACAGGTTGTGCTGATGGACACAACCCATTTGATTTCTGGATGTTTAAATATGAATTAGTATATTTGAAAAAGTTTGAAGGAACTTAACTGCCGATACACCGTTCTGAAAGAGGGTTTTGGCTGTCTTCAATTTACGTCATTACATAAATGGATCCATTTTGATCAGTCATGGTAGGAACTTCAGAGTCGTAGAATAGGATATGGTGCGGATGGTACCAAATCCAATAGGGTTTCAATAAGATCATACAGTGGGGAACTTCGGGGAGCTACAGGAGCCTATACTTCCATATGGGTAACGGCTGCTATGTACTTATTTTTTTCTACTTATTTTTTTTTCTGCGCAAGAATGCACAAAAGTTAGACCTTAGTCGGAAGGATTCCGTTGGTTGTGCGCCAATCAGATAGTGAACAATCGTTAGGTCTTCTTAAGTGTTAAGATACCTCGAGCTCGAAACCTGTTGTTCTAAATACCCACACATACTTCACGGTTGACCATCATCGTGCAAACCTAAATTCTTAATTATTGATTCAAAAAGAAAATGGCAATCAATAGCTGTGCGTATTGCTCACAGGCTGGAGCATATGTATGTGCCACCCGCAGTAACAAAACCTCTATGATGCCATTTATTTGTTACACTAACCAAAGTAAAACAAACAAATAAGATAACATTTCCAAATAAAGAGCAGTCTCATTTTTCTTGAAGGAAGCGTGTTTTTGCACCTATCACGCGCATTCGCCCGTACGTTGCATGGACTGAGGGTACAACTAACATTTTATTTACAAAAAAAAAAACAAAAAAAAAACGGAACGTTAAATGTTAAGAGTAAGGGTCTAAAATGTAAAACCTACAAGGAACACGGACAAGCGTTGACAGTCAGGGTCTAGGTTTAAAATTTTGTCAGTAACCCACACAGCAGAAAGACATCCTATGGATATCTAATGGATGTCATCCATGGATATAAGGGATATCTCTAAGATATCCATTTACATCCCATGGATATCTATTGGACATCCATATGTCCCAGTCCTGGACATGACGCAGCACATCCATAGGATATCCGCTGATGTCGGCTGGAGATCGTGAGGATATCCACTGGATATCTTGAATCGTCCATTAAAAAATATATCCGTAAGATATCCATGGACGTTGTTTAGAGCTTACTAGGATATCCAATGGACGTACAGGAATTACTCAGCACATCCAGAGGATATCCGCCTGACGTTGGATGGATATCGTGAGGATATCCACTGGATATCTTGAATACCCCATTAAAAAATATATCTGGAAGATATCCATGGACGTAATTTAGAGCTTAAGAGGATATCCATTGGATGTACAAGAATTACTCTTTAAAAATCACATCCATAAGATATCCGTGGACGTCCTTCATAGGTGGCTGGGATATCCTCTAGATATCGGGAATTGCCCTTTAAAAATATATCCGTAGGACATCCATGGACGTCGTTTAGGGGTTGCTGGAATATCCACTGGATATCTTGGATAGCCCATTTAAAAACATATCCGTACGATATCCATGGACGTCATTTAGAGCTTACAAGGATATCCGTTGGATGTTAAGGAATTGCTCTTTAAAAATCACATCCATAACACATCCATGGACGTCTTTCAGAGGTGGTTGGGATATCCACTAGATATCGGGAATAGACCCTTAAAAAACATATCTGTAGGACATCCATGGATGTCGTTTAGAGGGTGCAAGGATATGCATTGGATGTATTGGCATTACTCTTTTAAAATCACATCCACCGGATTTCCATAGACGTCGTTGAGAGGTGTCTGGGATCCCCAACAGACATCTGAAATAGCCCATAAAAAAACATACCCATAAGATATCCATGGTTGTCGTTTAGAGCTGGCTGCGATGGTGACGGTACCGATTTGCTGTACTGAAATAACTATACAAGTGGCCCATAAAAAACACTCAACACCTAAATGTTTTTTTTTCTTTTCCACTTTCAACAAATGAAAATGTGAACCAATTTTCTAGCCTAAAAAATGGAATTAAAAATACTAAAAACTGGGTCGTTATGTTGAATATGTAGGAGTATTTGAATTGTCGTTCCACGAATTTCGTTCCTACTTTCATTGTATTATAAATATAATTAGGACTTAAACACAGCAGAGACAGGGTTCGCACAAGAACAAAAACACATTCAAAAAATAAAGTAATTTAAAATGCTTTTTCAAAACCAACATAATTTTTCAAGGACCTGTATTAATCAACAGATTTACCGATATGGAAGTGAAATGTTCTAGATTTATTGGTGCGCATAATGAAAAAAAAGCAACAGTCAAATAAGCCTGACGAACAAAGTTTTTTTTTTTTACTTTGCTTTGAATTTCACCAGCTATATTTTTTCCCTTACATAGATAGGTTTAGATAGGTAGGTTTTTTAGATAGGTTATTAAAACTATCCCTAACAAACAGTTGATGAAAACCTGTGGACAGGAATAAAATTTTAAAGGTAAGCTCAACATTTTACATCTTGTCTGAACCCTGCAGGCACAATATGGATGGATTACATGTTCAAAACGGCCTACTTTACTGCGAAATGTTTCAACTGAACATACATTTTACCTACGCATACAGCAAAGGAATACAATGGGGTGAAGTCGTGTTCACAATGTAATATTTTGGCTGTCTCATTGGACGTCGTCGACCTGTATTCTATGGCTTGCCCAGAAGCAGAACTTTTTGAAAATGTCTGCGACACCAATTGTCGGGGAAAAAATGTCTGCAGCTGATCCATTTATATCATATGGTTACTCACATGTTTATTGGTTTTTACTAGATAAGTTTTATGTACTTTACCCTATTGAACTGGCTACTTCACCAATGGAAAGGTATCATCGAGATGGTGAAAATGGTACATTGGAATGTCAAAATCGGTCCAAAATTAGAAAACGGTAGAAATAGGCCCAAAATTTTGTCCACGGCGGCCTGTTTGTAGATTTAAGTTTGCTAACCAATAAAACTTGGCAGATGGTTTCAGGAATTTTGACTCAATACATCAAAATTAATCTAATCGAATAAGATATTAAATACTGTTGAGAAATTAACGTGCAACTGAACTTAAAAGTACATGCCTTATGTCTTCCAATTAAGGGTTGAAGACCATCGATATACAAATATAACCGATAGGCTATGTCAACCAGGATTCACAGATTTGTTTTACATAGTGCAAAGCTGAAATATTCTAGGCGGTCAGTGACTGGTTTAATTTCTCAAATGTCTGCTACGAGTTAAAAAGCTGTCTGGATTCAAATTTAAAGCTAAGAAGAAACAAGTATTTACAAAAAAAAACACTTTATTACAAAATGGCTACAAAGAAAAACTTACATTACTTGTATGAAAACTAAAATAAAATTTTCTTAAACTTTACAAAAGCCATAATAAATGAAAGAGCAATAATTTCTTCAACATCAGCCTTTTCATTCCGAAGGGCTTCTGCATCAGTGTCTGCATGCTATGGTTGTGTTTTTCACCTAAGAAACAAAATGGCAAATTTCAAATTTACTGCAATGCTACTACATTATTTTTTTGTTTGTTTTAAAACCTACAGATAGGCAACCATCAACAACCAACGTTCAGTGTTATTTAAATTAAAATCGGGGATGAGATTATCTCTAGGCCAAAAAAAGAGGAACATTTTTCTACAGTAAATTTTTTGATGGGAGGGGGGCAACAAAAAATTAAATCAGGGTTCATTAAATATAAACCGTATAAACTAATAAACTAGGACTACATGGTGTAAGGATGTGCGTCTTTGGGCCGCTCACCATGCTAGCGGAGAGCCAATCTGCCTTGGAGCAATTGGTAGGATGTAGGGAAACAGAGCATTCATCTCCTGGGGCTCTGAACGGTAATAAACCAATGTTTTGCCTGTCGATCGGATTTGGTAAGAATCATTTGTGACATTAGCAGCTGGAGTGAAGAAACAACGTCGCATATTTGGCACCCAACATTAAAAAAAAAATCTAATGGAATTCTCTGGTCCTGGGAGGAGGAATTTTAGCATTTACTCACAACTATTCCACAGCAAAAAACTGTAGGTAAAAAGCCGTAATCATAGTGCGATGTGAATCAACATTGCTGAAATCACAAATGATTCACTCCAAAACCGATCGACAGGCCAAACATCGTTTTATAACCATTCTCAGAGCACCCGGCAGTTTGTGCTCCGTTTCGCTACATCCTACCAACTGCTCCAAGGCAGAAAGTGGTGCTCGACAACCGTAAGCACTCAATTTAATTATAACACAAGCAGACTACAGACTGACAAAATGTTGGCTGAAAAAGTTGGGTGGGGGGACGCTTGCAGAAAAGGGGAAAAAATGTAGGAAACTTTCTATTTTTTTTTAATAACGGAATTATTTTTTTGAACCGACTGAATGCGAAATCCCTTGAAAATGCGGATAAATCACATGCCTGTGTAATGGACGTTACTTTTCCCCGCTGACCTGGTTGCGGTTGCCTTTTCTAGCCTGGATTGTTTCTAAGTGCGCCGGAGTGTTGCGGTGGGGGGGCTTCCTCAAGTTGTTTAGGGCTCTGCAGCACGGTTTGACACTGGGTGTTTTTGCATAGCACTGGAACCCACGTTTCGAGAGGATGTGCTGATACTCCCCCTCGCCTTTGATGGTGTTGGATCACGTTGGTAGGCAAAGGTTTTCTTCGATGATGCGATTAAAGGCAGAGGCTTGGTATCCCAAGAAGCATCGCTCTAGCGCCTTGAATGCTTGGTCCTACTTTCCCCTCTGCAACAGAGTTCTCACAACGCGAAGAATTTCTTGCTTGGCAATCGAGTGGAGAAGAGGGGGCATCCCAATGATTTTCTCCACTTGATTGCCAAGCAAGAAATGCTGCGGGTCTTGAGAACCTCAGTCACATTTGACCACACATTCAATCAGCAAAAACAAGTTTTCTCACCTTGGGTACCCAGGCTCGTCCTTAATCGAGCCATCAATTAAACCTTTACTCTCCTGAATCCCAAGGCCAACCAAGGCAAGGGGAGTATCCCAAAGAGAATGCTTACTAGAACAGGCCTAACATATGTTCACAATATTACTGAGCTCCTCTAGTCCACCCTCTCAGAAACACAGGTTCCTGTGTTATGTAAAAGCAACACCCAGCAACAAAAACAATGCTCTGGTGTCCAAAATAACTTAAGGAAGGCCTCGACATTCCAGCTGGTGAGGAAGCTCACCAAGCTGGAAGCAGGAACCGCAACCAGGGCTGTGCCGAAAAAGAACCTGATTACACAGTTACCAAAATCGCAACAAGACCTACGTAGCCACCTCATCCGCTCCTCCATACGAGCCCGAACCCCCTAGAGACTGTCTTGCTAGAAACTGCCTAGAAACATCGAGTGCCTATACAGTCTAACCTCATTAATAAGAACTTGGATAACAAGAAGTTCTGCTTAATAAGAACTTTTTTCAACATTTTGGTTGGTCAGCTACTCAGTCAGTACTAAATATAACGAACTCTATAAACGAATGTACGGATAAGAAGAACAAATTATTTACAATTCCAGCTTATTGTACGAATTTGCTGATCTTAACAATTTCTCTCCCCCCCCCCCCACCCTTTTAAATTTCTTTTCATTCCACGCAAAACATTGATCACTAGTCGACTCCATCTTGGGAAGTGATAGGAGTATGAGAGTTGTCCGTTTGCACAAGTGCAAAGGTCAAGGACGAATGAAAAGAAAATATCCTACAGTTACTGGTAGGCTACATTATTTTAAAGTAGCAGTTCAATTTCTCTCGTTCGTTTAATAAGAACTATGTATGGTTAATAAGTACATTTTTAGCAGTCCCCTTAAAGTTCGTATTAAAGATGTTTTACTGTATTGTGTTCCCTATGGCCATTGCCCAGCTGTTTATGTAGGGGAGACATGGAGTAACATCAACACTCACTCTTGAGCACCTCTCTGCGACTAAGGCTCAGGACATCACTTCTTCGTAGCAATCGTTTACGCGCAATTTCAAATAAATAAAAGATATCAGTACAATATCTTCAGCAAATTTTCGACTGTCAATTCTCTGCAGATGTTGGGGCTCAGACGACAGTCTTCTTCAGGCAAAAAACAGAAATTTCACCCAACTATGTCATGTTCGATCATTCGCTTTTCTAATCGGCGGTCGAGCGTAGCTTCCACCACTTGCGAGGCCGGTTTTCCACCCTTCGCCCAGCTCATCATTAAACTTGCTACGGAGCAGAAACTGTTGAATATCCAGGATTGGATGGTTCCTAGATATTCAACAGTTCAACCTTCTCTCGGATGTGGTGTTGAACAGCCAGGGACTCCAGGCTCCTCAGAGGCACATCTTTGTTTGAGTTTGACTCAAGGAGGGTTTCAGTGTTTTCCCAGTTGATGTTGTGGTGCAATTCTATGTGTGCACTGCAATGCCGTTTGTTGCTATTCTACTTCTGGTGTCCACGTGTGCTGCTTAACACGGCAGCAAATTCTTTTGCACGTCTCACCAACATAAACAGCACTACATTCACCACATGGTACCCTGTATACTGCTTCTCTGGTGTTTACAATCTTTTTCAAAATGATCTTTGCTCACGCTCAGCTTTCCTGAGCGTGAAGAAAGATCGTTGAAAAAGATTGTATACGCCAGAGAAGCAGTATACAGAGTACCATGTGCTGACTGTAGTGCTGTTTATGTTGGTGAGACGTGCAAACGAATTTGCTGCCATGTCAAGCAGCACTTGGCGGACACCAGAGGTAGAATGACAACAAACGGCATTGTAGTGCATCACATGGAATTGCACCACAACGTCAACTGGGAAGACACTGAAATCCTCCTTGAGTCAAACTTCAACAAAGATGTGCATCTGAGGAGTCTGGAGTCCCTGGCTATTCAACACCACATCCGAGAGAAGGTTGAACTGATGAATATCCAGGGACGATTCAATCCTGGAATACAGTCTCTGCTCCGTAGCGAGTTTAATGATGAGATGTGCAAGGGTTGGAAAACTGGCCTCGCAAGTGGTGGAGGCTACGCTCGACTGCCGATTCGAAAAGCAGACGATCGTAACGACGATCGAACATGACATAGTGGGGTGAAATTTCTGTCTTTTGCCTGAAGAAGACTCGTCGTCTGAGCCCCAACATCTGCAGAGAATTGACGGTCAAAAATCTGCTGAAGATATTGTACTGATATCTTTTATTTGTTTGGAATTGTGCGTAAACAATTGCTACGAAGATGATTCCCGTATTTCAAAATTAGCGCTACGACATTTTTAGACATCACTTCTCTATCAAACACGAGATAGCCTGGGAAAAACTCAACCATGTTTGTGTCCAAACTGTTAGGGCAAAAAAATGTCCTGCTAAACAACTGGGTACATCAGGAATTTTTGAAGTGGTCAGCTTGGTGTCAGTTTTTCAGAAATAAAGCTGCTCGGTAACATGTGATGGTAATAAAATGTGGCAATACAAGAAAGTGCAAAATTTCTTACTTGCATTCATCTTGCCTTTGAATGGCAAAGATGGTTTTTTCAGGACCGTTTCGATTTTCTTGGTACTGGCATCCTTGGTTGGGACCTTATTTTTCGCTGTAGCTGAAATAAAAATTTTCAGGAGTTAAATTTACTCATGCATATTTGACACCAATACATTCATAAATACGAATGAATCTTACACTTCAGGTGAAACAAGTTCTGAATAAATATTTGTCAGTATGGGTGCACCGCAAAAAATTAAATTACTGACTACACGACGGACTACTCAAAATATTTTCAGTAGCCTACCAAACATTACAACCTAGTAAAGTTGCTGATAAAAGTCGATTTGGTTGCCGACTAGTATTGAAACTTAACTTTCTGGATGAAATGAAAGCGACCAACAATTTATTTTTTATACGCCATCTAGTGACTGGCCACAACTATCTTAATTCCTTTTTAAAGCGCAGCACCAATACAGATATGTACGATCTTGCAACAAGGGAATTAGTCCAAGTTTCTGCTAATTTTCGACAGTTCATGTGGAGATGAATGTATTACGTCTCCAACTGTCTTCTTCAGGCACTATTTTAAGGTTTGTTTTTGGCTTAAATCAGACTGGTTGTTGTCATTCGAAGCGGACGATGGCCATGGCCTTCGTTTTTCAAAACCAAGCCAGCTTAAATTCATGCTTATGGACAGATTTTCAGAGCAACGTATTTAACAATGTTCTCACAACATGCCCCATAGCAGATAGTTCCTGCTGCATCTCTGCGATGCGATTTTTAATAAGCGAGAGAATCCTTGGGGGTGGGGGGAAGGAGGAGGTAGGTAATCAACATAAACATGCAAGCATTTTAACCAACGTCTTGAATACCACAAGTATTCAGCAATTTACTTTAGAAGCACACACATGAATCACGACTTGTACTCACGGTACAGAACTTAGTCTGAAATTTTCTAGGAAAGTCTGTTTCCCTTCTTCAGAAGTTGGTAAACACTACTTGAAAAACTTCACTAATGTTGAGCTTCAATCGGAATTCGAATTTCGCTCCAGCCCAGAGTAAACCACTGTTCTTTATGTTTTGTCCATAGGTGTCTGAATGATGTGCAAGTTCTAGCACTCATCGAGTTTGGCCATCAGATCAGGAGGCATGAATCCCTCTACTAAGTCGAATGATGGGCCAGTGAGGTTAATAAGTGGTACTCAGCGACGAGAGAATCTTTTTATTGCAAGTGACTTTTAAGTGAACCGATGTAAGCGCCTCCATGCACTTGAGTCCCTTGCAATGAAAAGATTCTCTGATCGCTGAGTACCACTTACGAATCTCACTGGCCCTTGATTCACCTTAGCAGAGGGATTCGTGCGCCCGGATCTGATGGCCAAACTCAACGAGCGCTGGAATTTGCACAACGTTTAGACAACTCCGGACTAAACATGAAGATCAGAACAAAATTTATATGGACTAGAGAGAATTAGAATTCTGATTAAAGCGACATTAGTGACGTTTTTCAAATAGTTTTTCCGACTTCTGAAGAAGAGGAAGACACGCCTCGAAAATTTACGACTAAGTTCTGTACCGTGAATACAAGTGGTGATTCGTGTGTGTGCGCTTTTCAAATAGTGTCCTTTTACAAAAACTGTTATCGCCGATTGCCGGTTTATCAAGTTTCAGCAATTTAATAATGTGAAAGCAATTACATGGTTGCAACTTCCATCTCCATTCCAGCCCCCAAACAATCCAGTTTACAAGACACAGGCTAGCATAAACTTTTTTTTCCCGTAGCCAGCAACCCACATAAGCAAAATTTCTCCTGTGCAGTGCCACACCGAGGAGTTTTTATCTTTTTAGGGGAGGGGTGGGGGGCAAATTGGTATGCATAACTGAGAATTCAGCTAAGGGAATCGTGATTGTTAAGTACATGGGGGGTCTGTAAAACAACTTATTTTCAGCAATTGTTGTGCCTGCGAAAGGACTAGGCCTATAAAACCATTTGTGATAATTTTTTCAACTTCAATAAATACATTTGGCTAGGCTGCTTTTACCGTATTTGACTCTTAATTAAGGGTGTTGTGGACCTCTCCCTCCCCCACCCCTCCCACTCCCCCTCCTTCCTTCCCTCCCAAGGATGTGCCACTGGGTCAAACAAGCTGTTCAGGTATTGCCTTCTAGTCCTTCCATTATGATTGCGAAATGATAAAAAAAAACTAGGACTGAAAGTAATGCAAACCGTTAATTAAATGCAAGTATTTCATTTTAAAGAAGATTTCAGTGCACCTAAAGGAAACTTACGACAAAACCTGAACATTTAGTACAATTTTTAAGAATCATTAGTCAAGTACAGAAAATATAGGCTATCGGTGCGATTGTTTCAGTGATTATTTTTTTGCTAATTTTTTAGGTCTACACTTAGAGTTCCCGAAAAATTAACCGATCTGTTTTAACTGTTAATTTCTGGGGTATGCAATATGCAAGTCGGGGGACCAGTATTACCAAAGTGTGAGGAGGGACGGTGGGAAGACAATTTTATTTCTGCTACCTTGATAATTTACCAATCACAGTTGTAATTTGATCCGTTTACCACGCAACTGTACGATGTTTAAGCTGACCTGAATCTGTTAGGATTTGGAATTTAAAGGTTTCATCACTACCTGGGTACCAGCGTATAAAATCGTAAATTTAGGCAAAAAAAAAATTTATTTAGTTTACAGGAAAGGTTACAATGCAAATTTTTGTTTTGTTTTGTTTAACTGGCCACATTTCTTGGCGTGTGATGCGCAAAGCTTGAAGAGTGCATTGCAGTCCGCCTTCAAAAATAAAAAAATAAACACTTTTTTTCCAAATATTTACTTTTTTTCAAAACAGTTCCCTACCGATTTGGGAACCACTTCCACAGCGGCTCCAAGCAAGTCCACCATCGATCTGTATATGTGGAAGGTTGTACTATCGCCATTAATGTAAAAGGTAAATCAAGGTCGCCGTTCACGAAAATGATGTCAGTTTTTTTCCAAATTACACAGCATCAGAAAACGCAACCAAAAACTTAGCCGGAAAACTTCACGCGCCG
>JAHWFP010048195.1:0-39416 GCA_023313725.1 Lithobius niger | reverse complement strand
TTTTACAAAAAATGGGCAACAGGACGGCGTGACTCATTTTACAAAAATTGGGCAACAGGACGGTGTGTCTCATTTTGTCTCAAAGGATGACCTTTATTAGTCTTCTATACAGTGAAAGCAGGGAAGACTGCAGCAACGACTTTGCCCGTCCGTCCGTCGCCTTTTTCAAGAGTAGTCAAGTGAACTTTTAAAAACACACCAAATTAAAACATCGTTGCTTCTTTTTAGCTAATAGGCTTTATTGGCGTTATCTCAATGAAATAATAACATTTGATTGTCGCTTATAACATGTCAGCGTCTAATAGTTTAAAGATTCCTCGTTTGGCACGGCAACTTGAAATTTCGAACCCAACTCCCCGTTAGCTGCTTATCCGTTTTACATTTGTGCACCTTCACATCTGCTCATGGGGTTACGATCTGTAATGCTTGGATGATTTTTTTTTTTTTTGTAAACGGCAAAGCCATTTTTTGCTAAAGTTGATTATAAGGTCGATTTCATAAACATGTTCGTTTCGTTCGCAGCACGAAATAAAGTATTCATAGCTTTCATAACTGTACTGACGTTAAATATTTTCGCCACCAGAAAAAAAATTTGTATAGGCCTTATTTTAAAATTTACACTTATTTTTGCGTTGATTTCGTCGTTTTTTTTTTGGGGGGGGGGGCGTTCGTCCGTTTTCATACTGCGGAAAATATAGCAGTGGACGAAGGTAAAATGAAAGTGGGCGAAAGTAACAAAAATAGGACGATACCATTGCAAAAAAAACATGTAAAATTTGGCTTGGGCCCTCGAGAGCACATTGGTCTCTCATACATGTGGGCCCCTTTTTGGGTGTCCTTTCGGTATAAAGTTGCGAATAAAGCCGTTAAAACAAAACCTATTTGAGAAGTGCAAACAGATTTCAGGGTTCCCAACGCAGCTGTATGTCGTTTTTTTTTAGTTGGTTACTCGGTGCTATTCTTTTTACCGATTGTCCTTCGCCCAATCCGCTGGTTTGAAAGTGTGCGATCGCCTATGGGGCCGTTTCTTTCCACTCCACTGTACTGCTATTTATTTTGCGCTGAAACCGATAACTGCCGTTCTGTTATCGTAATCTTCCCCTTCCGCCAAAAAAAAAAAAACCCCTTCTGCTGCAAGAATCTTGTCTGTTTCATTTCAATTCCAACTGCGCGTCCGAACTGTAACGAACCCGTCAGAGCCATTAGGGCTTAATCTTTTTCTCTCGTCAGTTGTCTTTTCAACGAAACGACAACAAAAATTTGCATTTCGACGAACTTGTTGTGCGTGATGGTCCACGGGTTGCCACGGCAACGTCTGGGTCATTAGAAGCCTTTTATTAATGATTGTCCGTTCGCCGGACTCCGCAGACCATGCGGGATCTTCCACCATACGCCCCTCTACTCGCCCCCCCCCCCCCCTCCCTCCATCCCTCCTAGCCAAATAAACCGCAATAGCGCAATGCAAAGAGACCTTGCTGTTGATGGAGAAGGACAGATTGGAAGGGAAGAAGAACCCGGGGAGGGGGGTGGGGGGGGGGGGGGGGGCGGTTGGGGGAGGAGGTGCTTGGGCAGCTTGAACACCTTGACATCGTTTCAATCTATGAATAGCAATGTCGGAACAAATTGAGGCAAGTTGGCTGGCCTATAACTAAATAAACTGCCTTGACTTTTAAGGCCTGCCGGGCAATCAGGTTGAAACTACGGAATTTTCTTACCGAGATAAACGAACGATGATTGCTAGCAGGGTTTGAACAGGATTGTCAGTGTATTATACGGAGGGCAACCCAATAATAATATTGTTAAGTGCAGTTCGGTAAAGATGGAAAGCCAAGACTGAACAAGAGTTAAATAAATACAGATGCAAACCTATTTATGTTGCCTTTTGGACTTATATGTAAAAATTGCCTGTGCGGGGAATCGAACCCACTACCTTTGAAACCAAAGGCCGAGGTCCTACCGCTGAGCCATGCTGACACGGCCTGTCAGTATGGCTCAGCGGTAGGACCTCGGCTTTTGGTTCCAGAGGTCGTGGGCTCGATTCCCCGCTCAGGCAGTCTGACATATAAGTCCCAAAAAACAACGTAAATAGGTTTGCATCGGTATTTATTTGCAATTGGGTTAGCTCGTTAGTTTGGGTTCACTATGGCACCGCTTGCAAATTTATAGCGCTTATTCGGTTTTTAACGTATAAGTTCACGTCATAAGCGGAGTTATCTAATTTCTAATCAGAGTTGGAACTGGGTCACATTTTTTGACCGGATTTAACGTAGCAATTTAACTCGCTCCAAGATTAACCAATTGATCCAATTCACCTAACTTTGCAGAAAATACATTGTTTGTTGGTCAGTCAATTAATTCCTACTTAAACCGACGCGGTTAAAAAAAATATAAACTGCTTCGTTTGATTCACGTGATCCAAGTGATCCAAGTGTCATGAAATTTGCAAAAGAGAATATCACCTTAATTTGCAAGGAAAAAAATTAAAAAATAAAAACTTATTTGCTGAAAACTCCCCGTTAGGTAGCAGAGGCCGCCGGCTGTTCATAAATTAATATTGAAAAAAGCCTCAATCGTGCTAAAACAAACACTAATTTATTTAGAAAACTTTCGTCGTACCAACCATCATTACGTGCATGGTAAAAATAACACTAAAACTTGATATTTCGTGGCTCATTGGCGGTGTATGTCGGTCAATATCGTTCCTCAACCATGACTGCAGCGATTTTGACCTTGTAGGCACGTTTGTAACGCTGTAAGGATTGTAAGGAAGCAGACAATTAGTTTCAAGGCAAGGCTCAATCCTAATTTACTTCTTACTGTATAGCTAGGGGACTATACACAGAGCATTACATATTACGCATCAGCCAGAATTTATCACTCTGACTGACCCTCGTAGGCTCCAGGGTTCTAACCTTTCTGTTCGATCCCCAACACCAACTATAGCTCGAGCCTCTTGATCCAGCAGCTTTTATACCTGCGAAAACAATGGGCTCTTGCCTAAGGCTACTGGCGAACAGGTGCAATCCGGTTCCAACTGAGTGAGCAGTGGACCCGTCCTGCTACCTGGCTGCTGGAACCTGTCCAATTAGTTTGTATGCAGTAATTGGAAGGCTGGCGACCCCCATGATTCAGACAAAGTGCCCTACCAAGTGTAAGCTTTGTGAGTTGCGCATTGCACGAACTTGTCTTGTCTCATTAGGACTTTAGGATGCTTGAATACGATCGCTTTTAAATTCAAGAATTGTCACCACCTGGCCTTCATAGGAGCAAATATGCCATCTGCAGTGAGATGCGTTGGAAGCTCAGAAAAATGCATGTGATGCATTAAAGATTAAATCAAAGTAAATTATAAAATCAAGGTATCAACGAGCGCACAGCACTTTCTGTTTTTACCATTAAATGTAATATTTTCAAAAATTACTCCATTTTCTGACTGTAAATCGAAGATTCTTTTTAATTTTTTTGGTAGGGAACTGTTATCCAGCTTTGAGTGAAAGGTGATAAACCGTTTTCTATGTAAACTTCCTACTAAGGTTATTGGTTTGTATACGTGCTTGGCATCAAAGCGGATGCTGTACACGCAGATAGGGAAAATGGCGTTAAACGACAATAAAAATAAAAAAACAAAACATTGTCCCTTCAAAAGTGAAGCTTCAATTGAACATTTAAAATCGTTCGTGGCATCGAGAGGTTTATCAAAATCTTGAAAAGCTTCTTCCCAACTACTTTCAATAACTATTTTTTTGCTAAATAACCCAAACGATTAACAACATACATGAAAACAACGAAAAGTAATATGTAAAGGTCGCTACTATCAAATCTGAAGGTCGTATACTAGACTATTGAGAATCGTTCCCTGTAACGTTTGTGGCAAGCTAGTGAAGCAAAGAAGTAAAAAGGAAGAGTCACACCATCTGGAGAGACGTCAAAAATGTGTTTCATACAATAAGTGTGATAAACGCAATTATATGCCCATGCCTGTAACGTACTTTTAGTGAGTCAGCATCTGAAACGCAGAAGAAGCCAAGGAACTGTGGGAGGCAAGGTTTTTCTAAAAGGTTTATAGAAAAATTTACACTAGGTAGTACGAAGAATAATTCTTGGTAGTACTGATACAGACAGCTTCAAAACCGTGTAAATACTCACATCATGAGGAGGGGGGGGGGGGTCTTGAGGGCCCCCAGAAGCTTAGGCGTTTTTAGAAATTTTGACTGCTGAAAAGTGTAATTTTTTTAGGTCCAAAAATGAATTTAGGTCCTTCAGTTTGGTCAGTAAAAATGCATGACTTTTCCCTTCCCAATTTACTGCTTCCCCCCTGAACAGTAAGGGCACGTTTACGCAATCACTCGCTTTTGCATTCTCGCAGCTAGAAGCTAGAAATCACCTCAAATTCCAACATGGCGGCGGTTTTATGTCAGCCGCCTCGCAACGAAAACAGCAAATAACGTGAGTTGAGAAGCGTCTGGGAAAATTGTTTCGTCATGAGGAATTCTTTATATTATTGGCACGGATTATAAGACTGCAAGTATTTACTCAACGATGTCGGATTTAGCTAATCCATTTAGCGTTGTTACCATGGCAATGTCACCTTTGCCATCGCGATTGAGTTCTAGCTGCGAGAATGCAAAGGCGAGTCGCTGCGTAAACGCGCCCTTATGCCATCCGTGTATATACATATATACGGATTTTACAGCCTACGTTGGCAAACTTCTGGTTCCGCTAATGCTTCCTTGGTTTTCGGACCCGTTAAAGTTGAACGGACAGTTGAAACAAGTGACGAGAGAATAAAAGCACTAGAAGTAGTCAACGTGTCACAACACCAGCAAGTGCACATTTATGCAATAAAATGCGACGTTTCGGGATTGTTCATCCCGTTTTCAAACGAGAAAATATTTTATAGCATAAGCGAAAAGACACAACATTGAAGATGGACTTAAATGGTTTCCCATTTTAAAGAAAAGCAAGCCAGAGCAGTAAAAGTTTTACTTTAACTGGGTTTCACTTTTTTTTTTACTTTTACTGCCCTGGCTTCGCTTTTCTTTAAAATGGGAAACCATTTAAGTGTATATGTTGTGACTTTCAGCTTATGCCATAAAATATTTGTTTGCTTGACAACGAGATGAAGAATCCCGATACGTCGCCTTCTATTGTATACCGTAAATCCTCTATTTGTAGCACGGGCTACTGGTTAAAAATCAAGCCATTTTGTGTCCCGGCTACAATTAGAGACCGGCTACATCTAGAGACCGGCTACTGCAAAATTCAGAAAGAAAATCTACGGCAACAGTACATGTAGAACATGTGTCTCTGACATGTGACGGACATGCTGTTTTAAGGAATTTTTTTCTTCAAAATCAAGCCATTTTGGCCAGGCTACAATTAGAGGCCCGGCTGCAACTGGAGACCGGCTACTACAAGATTAAGAAAGAAAATCTATGGGAACATGTGAATGACATGTGACGGATATGCCCTTTTAAGGATTTTTTTTTTCAAAGCCAAGACATTTTGGCCTGGCTACAATAATTAGAGACTGGTTACTTCTTATTCGGGATTAACAAAACCCCCGGCTACAATTGAGAACCCGGTCATAAATTGAGGATACTGGCTTCACGACATAATATATAGCTTCGATTGACGTCGCCGGATTTGTTTCAGGCTATCTACGTCGCCGGATCTGTTTCAGGCTCACTGTTCTTCCGGCGGCAATCCGTCTGTTGAAAAAGTGCTTGTTTTACCTCAACGTCAACGTATTAAAAATCTAGCAAGTGAACATTTACCGTGCATTTGCTAGCTTTTTAACACGTTGAGTTGAGTTAAAACAAGCTCTTTTTCAACAGACGGTTTGCCGCCGTAAAACAGTGCGCTATAAGCGTAGATAGGCTGAAACAAATCCGGCGACTCAGTCAATCGAAGCTAGTTTATATTATGTCGTGAAACCAGTCTGTAAAAACCAAAGGACTTTTCCACACCCACCCGGTCAGATAGCGTGTGTCCAAGCGTTGGGGGTGGAGGGTCAGTCGCTGTCCACTCCGGACACGGAACGATACAATCTCGTGACCAAAACAGATTGTAGCGTGCGTCATTAAACCTTAAAGAAACTAGTTATATTCCAGAGTGCGGGAGGGAGGGGGGGGGGGGTGAGGGGAGGGGGGCGGGGGGGGGTAAAGGGGGTGGGGTCAGTGTTGAGGGAAAATGGTCAAGCTCTCGGCATTGCATGTAATAAGCCTATTTTTCTTTCCTGTCCAGCCAGATAACGCATGTGCATCGCTATAATTGCCGGCCTTAACTCTCCGCTATGGATTCGTCCGTTTTCTGTTTTCATTGGTCTAGGGCCCATTATTTAGGCCTACAACGGCGATTTTTAACTGATAATATTTTTTTTTCTTTCCTCGAACCAGACTATTTCGGTATTTCTGGAAACAAATAAAACTTGATGGCCTTACAACCTCAAATTGGATTATCAAACGGGGCTTGCAGGATGTTAAATCCACGAACCAAATCTCATAAGTTAACGATTTTTAACATTGTTGTTTGTACACAAACACGTGAATATATAATTACGTGATGACGTCAGGGTTACTTCACACACTAGATAAGGTAGAAGTTGGTTCCGTCGACCTGTTGCCATGGTATTGTGAATTTTAAAATATAATTTTTAATTTTGAGTGATGGGTTTACGAAAACTGCATGAAGCAAATGCTTGTATGTAGTGGTTCCATCCTTGTATTACTATTTTCAAAACCGTATAATAATGAAACGATACATAACAATACAATTAACAAAGAAAAATACGTTCAATTACGACGTATAAATCTGGAGAACGGCTCTTGACAGCTGCTATGCTTTTATTTTCATTTTCTGTTACCAATTATTTCTAGTTCCCAGATAGTTTTTGGAGTTTTTTTTTTTAATGAAAACTATGATATAGCTACTCGCGGTAGCAATCTTCAAGTTTTCATTTAACGTCCAAAACATTGTTCCGTACGGTTAACTTGGCTAATAGGATTATCCTTGGTGAAATGATATCACTACTTTCAATTTCTCTTGGCAGTTTATCTTATACCAGTTTTGGTTTTGGGTGAATATCACAACTTTCATAGGACTGTGAACGTACAAAAAGTAACATCGTCTATCTTAATCTGTCATTTTTTCTGGAGCAGTTTTATTAGTTCCCAGATTTCTTTTGGAATTTTTTTTTTAACTTTCAGGTAAATTACAATCTTGTTTCCAGGCATACTTGTTTCTTTTTTACAAGAAGTAATTTAGTGTGGATTTTTCGGTAGCTAACAAAAAAAAAAAAAAACGAATTTACAATTCCAAATTTGACCACTTTAAAAGTTCGTTAAGACTGCAATCGCTCCAAACGTTTTTGCACGACGTTTTTCTTCTCAATCATTGTAAACTGTCATTTTACAGTTTCGAATGGGAAAAATTACCATTTGATAGCGTTGAAGCTACTAAATTAAATTAACTGAATGGGTGCCGTCGAGAATTCTATAACTGGTCAAGTTTTGGCACGTTAGAAAGAAGTGTCTAATAATTGTAGGGGAACGAGGACGGGAAAATGATGGAAAGTTAATGTAGTTATTTGTGCCAATACTTAAGTGATTAAAAGTATTCGTTGGGGGAACGACCGTAGTGATAAAGGATAGGAATGTCAGTGATTTTTTTGGGACGAAATGGGTTACCGGTTCGACCCGGGTCATGCCACTCCGACGAAACGTAAGTGCATAAAGATGGCTTACTGTACTACGTTATTTCTAGAGTATTGTTTTTCGCTGGTTGGCTTGATTTCCTCTTTCCTTTAAATGAATCAGGCCTTAACTTAAAACCTGGAAAACATGAAAAATTCAGGGAAACATCAGGAAATTTGATAAATATATACTGGAAGTTAGGGAATTTCATCATTTTCCGGAATTTTTTTCATTCATAAAGAATAGCAAATTTGGATTTAATTTTTTAGTTCTAAGACCCTCACTTTATGTCAGTTAACAAAAAATAAATAGGACATAAAAGCAAAAACACCTTTAATTTTCGGCCAAATATACATCTTGTGGCCTTGATCACAAAAAAAACAGAAAAAAAACAGAAAAAAAACGGCACAAATCTGAGAGCTGTCAAGCCCTCTCGTCAAGCCACATCCTCCATCTTGCGGTCAAGATGGAGGATGTGGCTTGACGAGAGGGCTTGCAAGCTCTCAGATTCTTGTACCATTTTTTAAGTTTTTTTGTGATCAAGGCCAGAAGATGTATATTTGGCCGAAAATTAAAGGTGTTTTTGCTTTTATGTCCTTGCGATTCTTGCCCTGTCAGTGGGTTTCATTTATTTGTTGACCATCCAAATTCGCAAAACAACGTATTACCAGTTATGTCAGTTAAAAACTTCATGTCATTTTTGGTTACCTTCTTATAAAGCGAAAATATTTCCTATAGGCCTAAGTATGTGTTAAGTGCACTTCTAATTTTGTTCAGATTATGGCTTTTTGCTATGCTTTACCAATACTGAGGGCTACTGACAGTTAGGCCCAGTGCAATATTTAATTTTGAAAGCAATGCGCTATAGTTATTGCAATTTGTGTGAAATGTGAAAAAAAAATTGACTCATATACACATCTTCCTTCGACCGATAAAATAACAAGCGGCTACAGCGACTACTTAGTCCCATCCGGTCTTCTGTACAGTTCTGCCACTACGAATGGTGAGGCGCACATTTCTATCACGCATGGCAACAGCTATCTCTATTATATAACCTAAAATCAGTAACCATCAGAATTGCTTGTTAAAAATGTGTTATCGTTTAAGCGTATTTTACATTTAAGGCGTATTTGTCAACTTTTAGGCCTAATTCTTACTTGCAGCTTTAATTTCGTAAGTAGAAGCTAACGGAGGTTTGGATTGTATAGTAAGCCTATTCATTTTTGTAACTCGGTGCACCTTCGGGAACGCAGTTACAGTGGTACAACGTAACGCGCAACGTAGCTTATATAGATCAGTGGTAGTAAGGAATTAACGGGTGAGACGCTGTTTATGAAGCCAGCAGTGACTCGTAGCAACTTGACGTTGCCGTGGTAACGTGATTTTAGGCCCAATTTTTTTTTTACTGTAGTGCTAATTTCGTAAGTAGGAGATATGCCTAATGGAAAATCTGGTTCGACGGTAAGCCCATTCATTCGTGCAACAATACGACTAGACTATTTTAAACGAGAAGCTAAAATGCTTTTGTTTTTTATGGCTGCATGTTATCCTTTCAGTTCGACAATCGAATGTTATTATTTAATTTAGTTACGTCGAAGAAGTCTATTAGTTATAAGGAAGTAACAATGTTTTAATTTGTCATCTTATTTAACTAACTTTTGACACTGAATCTAACGTTGTAAACAGTGGTCGTCAATAGCTGGTGCCGTTGCGAAGTTGAAAAAGGCGACGGACGGACGGACAAAGTCGTTGCAATAGGTCTTCTCAGCCGGTACGGCTGTACAGAAACTAAAATCAGGGGAAACTGTCAGTATTGGTCTGTAACACCATGAAAAATCAGTGAATTTTATCATGAGCCACTCTGATGAAAGAAGTACACAAACAAATTATTAGTAGAAAAACCTGGAAAGATGCAAAGCAAGATACTTGATAGGCCAAATGCTTTAGGTCAATATCCTTCTTTCCGGGTTACAAATTTACTTCGGTTCAGGCTATACAGGCAAACACTTGAGGCGGCCATGCTGGCGCAAGTGACGTTAACGCGTCCCGGTCATGCTGGAGCAAGTGAAGTCACAATCCCGGTTCGTACAGGAGGTTTAAACAAAACGCACGTGCCGACGATTTGTAAAGAACGCAGGCCAGAAATTTAAAGATCTTTGTGACCTGGAATAGTTGGAATACATTAATGAGCGGCTGTGACCAGGCCTGGTGAGCCAGACAAACCCACCATTATTATTAATAAAGTATCGAAAAGAAGAGCTTAAGGGCTTCCGCGCACTGGGAGGCCAGCTCGCGCGGCCAGTGGTCGTCACGGCCAAAAAGCAAGGCGACGTGCCGTGCGGCCACGTTCGTTTTTCTTTGATAATTCTCGATCACGTGGTGAAAAATGAACACGGAGCAAGTATGACCATGTGGTCGCCTGTACGGCGGCCGGGATCCCAGTGGCCGCCGCGGCCAGTCAGTCGCAGCAAACACTGGGATCACGGGCGGCGTGCACGCGACCACAGAGCGACCATACGTGCTCCGTATTCATTTTTCACCACGTGATCGAAAATTACCAATGAAAAAAGAACGTGGCCGCGCGGCACGTCGCTGTGTTTTTTTGGTCGCGACGACCACTGGTCGCCCAGTGAGCGGGGCCTTTAATGTTGCAAAACTGAGCCGTACAGGAAAGCCGACCGGGCGGAATGCACCTTTAAAAGCATGTAGCTGAAGTGCTACAAAGAAAAGGGCAACTGATGACACATGTACCTAAAATGCCACTATAAAACAAACACGGTATTTTAATGTATTTGAAAACAGTGCAAACAAACAACCAAGTCCGTGAAAATTCAAGAAGGACATTTACATTCCTTCCCTTAGTCGGTTAGTCTTGGTCGTTGATTTCAAAATGATAGCACATCACAATTAAACAAACAAAAAAAAAAAAAAAAAAAAAACAGATGTCAGCACTACCATTCATCCTAATTTATAGGAACTGAAGCAGACAGTTGCAATAATAAATTATACCTTTTGTCATCCACGTTCGTGTTCAGTGTGTTTATACGCCACGATGGTGTTGGCGTTATAAAACTAACTCCAATTGTCTACATTTTATTTTCTTCGTGTACGTAACGCGCGCACTGGGACAAAACGATAAACAGTCATATTCTCTTGCGTAATTGCTACGTTTATTATTGGCAACACGTGACCTCTTTTCCGGCTTGAATATATTATTTTCTGCGTATCCTTCAATAAAATCTGCGTTTTGTCGGCCTTTTCATTGCTATGGTCACAACACGAAATGAAAAAAGTGGAACGGGGGGAGGGGGAGACGGAGTTAGGGGAGTAAGTAGGGGAGGAGGGAGAGTGTGGGAGTCACCCTGCCAACACGTCATTCTGACCGTGTGTCGCACATTCGAAACAAAGCCCTTTATGACAATAGATGGACACGTGATTTCAGCGTTTTTCGGTTGCCGATGGAGTGTAGGGTGATGCCTGATAAGAGATCATGAACCCCCCATTGTACGAACCGACGGTTATTGTTTCTGCGATGTCGTATTAACGAGGTAATTGTTACAAAGAGGTAAAAAGGAAAAAAGATCATTTGTCGATTTCGTGATTGGATTAGTAAAATAAACAGTACATTCCCCTCTCCCCTCTCCTTTTAACGAGACACGATTATTGATTCCTGTAAGATTGTCTTGATAATGATTGACGATTGGAGACACAAACAACCTCCTTTTTTTTTTCTCTCTTGGTCGCGATGCTTTGGTAAAAGACATTAAATGCTTTATTTTTTTTTTAATGAAGATTTAACGCTCTTTAAACAGAATTGGTCAAATGAGAACTTACTTTATATTTTTGAAACTTGTACTGGAAGTATTTCGTGCCGCATTCTTGCTTATTATATTCGGGGTGCTAATTCGAAATCCGGCGCTAATACGAGGTACGGCGTTTTTTTTTGAGACATCCGAGCTTGTTTCCAACTTCCTTTCGTGTAATCACGCGCTAGTTTTATTGCAGCTAGTATAATGAAGCCTCCATGCCTATAGAGCAGTGACACGACGTAGTATTATTGTATATAACTCTATGCTGGAGCCTTAATGGGTTAGCTGCAAGGGGCACTGCAGGAAGAAACAGAAGGGCGTCATAATGATGCCGATGCTGTGAAGAGTGATTTCTTAGACCTAACACGTGCGATTTTTGTTGTTGGAGAAAACAACGTTATTTTAAGCCAAGCCTAAGAAATCCGCTCTTCCGTTGTTTTTCCCTCCATTTTTCTGTAGTGCACCTTGTAGTTATGCCCTCCAAAACCCATACTGGTGCCAATTTGGTGCCAATATAGCGGCAAATGTCACTGATCTATAAAACAACTCTCAACCTGTAATTGCATGAAACGTGAATTCGTTTTTTTCTTGACCTTGTTTACGATGACTCCGAGCTTAGTTTTTTCACGTTTAGTCAGCTGTTACCTGCAGGCAACTGTACGCAACACGGGTTAATGTGGGAGCAACGAAAAGTTTACTAACTCTTAAATGCATGAATTATTTTCTGATACTTTTTTAAGGACTGTATGATAGTTGGGTCAGTCGTGGGATTCGAACCAGCATTCGCTTGGTTTGGAGACGAGGACGCTGACCACTAGGCTGTTGCTGCTCGCTTTGTTCGGGTCCCTGGAAAATTGTCATGACAATGGAATAAAAAAAATCATGCCTATATATTCCATCACGAATTGGGCAATGACTTGTCATGATGTCATAATGCACCATCATGGTGTTCCATGATGGTGCATTTTCATGATGATGAACTTTGATGGTGAATCATGATACATCATATTGATTGATCATGGTAAACCATGACTGTGAATAATGATAAATCATGATGATGGATCATGATTGTAAATATGACAAATCATGAGGGTACATCATGATTTATCATACTCGTGCATGTTGATTTTATCATGGATAGTGGCTCATAACTTATCATGATGATTGATCATGATTTATTTTGAAGACGGAGGATGGTGCATCTTTATAAATCATGACCCAGCATGGTGTAATCTCAGTAAGTCATCGGGTTGTGTCAACTTCTCGCTCAAAGATTTGATTGATGCTACGGATCGAACTTAGCAGCGACTCAAAGGCTGCCTTAGCCCCTAGGATTATCATTTATGCTATTTGGATGAATTAATAACATAAATCTATTTCCACTTACCGTGGATTATTGAGTGGCAAAGAATACCCTTAGGGTTAGCTAGTGCTCCTGCGATATTAAAAAAAAATCATGAAACACATTCATCGTTTCATTCCCAGACCTAGACCTTTCTACGACGTCATCCTTGTCGCTGGGAGGGGCATGGAGCACAACGCTACGTTGGCTAAAGTATGTTCTGTTGTAAAATGGTGTAAGAGACAAGAAGACTACATGTAATCATAATCAGACACAATTACACAGCGTGGTTTTCAGATAAACAGTGATGGAATGACCAACCTTCTGGAAATTTTGGATGCAATATGGATGCAATTTTGGAAGCAAGTGGTCACTGTGCCTGAGCGGCGAGAGAGCTCAGCCTGGTTGCTGGAGGTTTGCGGATCTCGTCGAATCCCTGAAATGGGGACCCTGGAAAGGGGACCTTGGCAATGTCCCCACCAGGACTGCCGGCCAGGGTAGCGTGAGAGGCTACCGTGCTCCTTCAACAGCTATGGGAACTACTCTGGTCAATTCTGGACAATCTTTCGGCCTCCCCCTACGATGATCGGAGGTTTCCCGGATCGAATTCCCGGATTGGCTCCTTCCTTTACCAGATATTTCTTCTTCTCAAAAAAAGTCTGGTAATGCTCAAAATTGAGCCAGTCAGCCACACGAGTTTCGGCTGACTTAAGGCTTAAAAGAAATTAATTTAAAAAATAAGGTTTGCGCTGGAACCAAGTAATGTTTCTGAATTGAAGTCCTATTTAGGGTTCTTTAATCAATACTTCAAATTCATGATTTTGATTTTGGCACCCCTAAATACACTTCTTAGTGCTAAAACACCCCGACACTGGACTAAAGAATGTTCAGAGGCTGCAGTGGCCAAAGCTAAAATCGCATTACTAAAGAGTTAGGTTCTCGTATGTTACGATCCCAAATTCTCTATCAAACAGGTTTGTTACGTCAATCCCATAGGTTTGGGCTCGGTCCTTAGTCCTTACGCGTACAATGCATAATGGTCATTTGCTTCAAGGTCATCAAGCAAAGACGAAATTGGTTAAGCCAATTTGACCGGTTAGCACTTTTGGTTGTTTTCTGGGTCAAGAAATTTTACCAATAGAGCAGTGACATTTGCCGCCATATTGGCACCAGTATGGGTTTTGGAGGGTATAACTACAAGGTGCACTACATAAAAATGGAGGGAAAAACAACGGAAGAGCGGATTTCTTAGGCTTAAAATAACGTTGTTTTCTCCAACAACAAAAATCGCGCGTTTTAGGTCTAAGAAATCACCCTTCACAGCATCGGCTTCAGTATGACGCCCTTCTGTTTCTCTCTGCAGTGCCCCTTGCAGCTAACCCATTAAGGCTCCAGAATAGAGTTATACACAATAATACTACGTCGTGCTCTATAGGGTAGTGACATGACGTAGTATTATTGTATAAAACTCTATGGTAGAGCCAGTAACTGGGTTAGCTGAAAGGGGCACTGGAGGGAAAAAAGAAGGTCGTCTTACTGAAGCCAATGCTATTAAACTGGATTTTTTAAGCCTATAATGCGCGATTTTTGTTGTTGGAAAAAACAACGTTATTTTAAGCCTAAGAAATCCGCTCTTAAAGCACTGTCTTGATTAGAAGTGCCGTTGTTTTCCCTTTCATTTTAATCTAGTGCACCTTGTAGCTATTACCTCCAAACTGTCTCTCGTAGCCAATATGACGTCACTTGACGCTGCTCTGTATGGTAGATGTTTCATACTGCAAACCAATCAAAAAGCGTTGCCCTGGATTTTCGGTAATAAAGTAGACATTGTATAGCTATGGCCGCCACGCGTGTACAGTGCTGGAAGCTACACCTGACTTGCTATGGTTTTCAGCTGCAGCATATCCGGGCAGGGAAAATGTAACTGGTGATAGTTTGTCTCACTTGCCTGTGTAGTATGAAATAACTCGATCTTGTCTCACTGGCAAAACTGTCGTGAATTTATAACAAGCATGAATCATTGCCAGTTTTGAGTGACAGCTCTATAATTTTACCTAAAGGACAAGTTGGGTGACGCAGCTATTTACAAGAAACGAAACTACACAGCAGACCATACGTTTATAATACAGTATAAATTATTAGAGCATTTTCGTGTAACAGTTTCGAAATTTCCTGTTATCATGGCAACACAAACTCTCAACGTGAAAATGTTAGTGTACAGCAAAGGCATAATAATAAACAGTATAAATTTCAATCCGTTCCTCTTGTAATAGACCCGTAGTTGGTTAACCCAAGGATAGATTTCTGTGGAGGAACCTATAACGCAGGCATAACCGGAATATAACCTGCCCATGGTTTGTGAGTGTTGAGCTATGATCTAAAACTTTGTGTACACTCGTCTTTCGTTTTAGGGGGTGGGTGAGGATAGTGTACGCCAGCAGTGCCAACTGGCGGAGCGGGGAGACAGACAGGGTGCGTATACTTTTTAACCAATATTTTTTAAGGTCTTTTCCAAGCTTTTCCAAAGCCCAACTTCAATTTTTCAAGGCCACATAGGTTCCGATAATGAAACCGCATTTTAAAGTTTATTTAGACTATTTTCTTAACAGTTTAGATGTTCATCCATGCATTTGTTAAAATATGCGCTGTGTAACAGAATTTTTTTAGGTTGATTAAACCCATTTTTTTTTTTCAACTAGGGGTTTCCTGAGTAAACCTGACTCACAGTTCATAACAAGCAAACGTTGCTTGTTATGAATGCTATGAGTCTGGTTTAGTCAGGAAACCCCTAGTTGAAAATCTTCTTTCACTCACAAACTGGTCGTATTGATTAAACCCAACGTAGCCAACACACACTATCGCAAAGACAAGAGAACGTTGGGCTTTTTCAATTAATTCCATAATTGTCACCGATTTATCTTCACACATTTAACTACACTAGAATATTTTATTAGTGTATCATTATACTTAGCAAACACGTAATTTTCTTCCTTCACATCCTGAAGCACCAATGATTTGAAATGTGGTGGTATTTTTCACACACAGCAAGTCAAGTACTCACGCCCTCCCCTCCCCCCGACACACACACACACAACTGAGGCCCCGTACGAACCCTGGACAGAAGCGGGGGACATCAAATTGTAAAGTGGTGGGTGTAGGTTGGTTGGTTGTATAGGATATCGCCCGCTTTCCGAGTGCTGGGATCTAACAATGTCGAGATTGTTGGATTCCAGCATGAGGAAAGCGGGCGATATCCTTCTTCTCACCCGTTTTGAAACTATCACTCCGACGTACATTGTTGAGCGCGAGTGGAATACATTGTTGCGTTTCGCCAGAAGAAGGTTTCTGTAGAATATTCGTTAAGATGCAATGCTATACGCAACGCGAAAAGAGCAACGTTTAATTTTGAAAGCGGTTGCAATGTTGTAATTAACATGAATTCTTGAACGATACTTTTGGCTTTTGAGGAGGTGGTGTTTTCAAAATTTGTTCCATTTAATTGATTATTTCAATTGCTCTATTTCTTTTTGACATTTAATGGAAACCAACGTTTGTAGAGCAACAGTTGGAATGTTATCAGTAACGTGGATTGTTGAATGTTTTTTTTTTTTTTAATCAGTTATGTTTTTTATTTGTTTCAGTAAATTTATTACAGTGTTTTCTCCCGCTTTTCATTTAACACAAACGGGGGCTGGGATCCACGTGGAGTGCTGGGATCCAGGATGCCAGCCCTCCGCGGTGGATCCCAGCACTCCTCGTCCTCGTTCATTGTTGCAATCCCGTCGTGCTGTATTGTTATAAGAGGACTGAGGTCTTCAAAACAGGTGAGAAGATTGGATGCACGCACTGCCGTAGTCAGGGTGCAGTCCAAACGAAAGATCGGACTGCAATGAAATTTTCCACACCGCTCGTAACTCCTAAAAGTGTCGTTGAGGTCGAATTTGCCGTAAATCGACCAATTATTACTTTTTCGAATGTTTCGTTGTAACACTCAGCATTGTAAATCTGGAATTCTGAATAGTTATGGAATTCCGAAGAAACTTACACCGTGCTGGTGGAAACCAAGTGAACTTTTTAAAACACAAAAATTTAGAACGTTATTGCTTCCTATAACCAAGAATTTATAGGTTTGGGGAGGAGAATTTGTGACTGAGACCAATTCTGAAAAGTCTTAGATTCATTCCAATTAGTTCCGTCTAACTTTATAGATGGCACCATGCGTTTTATGTGAGAATTTCTACTCAGTTTTCTGCCTAAAATTAAACTAAACTAAACGAAACTAGCTTGTATTTAATTATTATTTAGTTAGCTTAGTTGTAATTTAGTTTCCCTTTTAGGGCCTTTTAGGGGAGGCCTTTTAGGGCCATTTAGGGCCTTTTAACATTTTTAATTTTTTTTTTTTAAATGATGACAAATTCCATTATCTGGCTCCTTAGGTTTTAGTATTCACTAGCATACAATTTTTAGCACTGTTTATACTTTTTATTGTACAGCATCACTTTGGACATTTTAACACTTTTCACACCCTTCCCATGTCCTGCACGTTTGGCGATGCCATCGGGGGCCCCTTTGAGTCCCTGGCAGGTCTAACCTTGGTGGTAAGGCATTCGTGTTCCCAAACCTCTTAGCATCATCATTCCTTGGCCTAATTTATGATCAGTATATTTACATGTAATTGTGGCTGGCTGTTAGTGACTCCCCAGTCCTTGCCAGACCCGTTGCTATCGCAACAAATTTTATTATTATTATTATAGTTTACTTTAGATTTGGGCTGAAAAATGAGCAAAAATTACCTGATGAAACGTGTGGCGTCCTCTGAAAACTCGGGCGGAACTAATAGGAATGAATGTAACACGTTTCAGTAGGGACTTTTTAGATTTACAAATTCTCCTCCCTCAACCCTATAAATTCTGGTTGTAATTAACGACGCAATTTTCGAGTTTTCGACGCAATTCAACAAAATAATAACATTTCAGCCTCACATTTAACCACAAACAAAATGTTGGTAATAAAAACAAACAAAAAAGGATTCCGTTAATGACACATATTTGCTTCATTTGAAAAGAATGCTTGGTGACTTCCCTTCAACATGGTGACCAAAAATGTCGTAATCTCACGTTAATACCTTAAATTGGTGGCGAAACTCTTAACAAGAAACAAAACTATGCATCAATTCGACCACCTGGTCAGATCTTGATCGAGTCATGGACACATAAGTGTGATAGGTCTATACACAAAACGACGTCAAAGACCATTCATTGTATTTATACAACTCCTGAACAACAGGAACACTGAGTCGCAGTCAGTTACGGCTCAACTCATGTGCATGTTTGCAACGACTCAACACTTCCGGATTGCGACCCAATTCCTCTGCATGGGTGCATTCCAGCCTCTTGCCCGAAATTCGGCTTAGCTTACACACAATGGCAATAGCGAGAGAGAATTACGAAGTGTTGGCTTCTTCATTCCATCACGCAGTGTCACAGGTAACGTTAGCACCTACAAAATATCTTCGATATAAAATAGTTTCGATATGTCCAAGCCAAATTAAAGTCTGTAGCATGTAGCCCTATCGAATTCTCTCTCTCGCAGCAAACAAAGGAGAGCACAAAGCAATATCTTTAAATACAACACACAAGCCTCGTCCCTTCTTAATTATTGAGTAAAAATTTGGGATGTCCTCGTGCACCTTGGAGCAATCTGTAAATGTTAACGATATTACTGTCACTAGATGGCGCCAGGGTATTTTCTTTACATTCTACCATGTCGCCAGCTAGTGGCATTAATATCGTTAAACTTTACAGCTTGCTTCCAGGTGCACGAGGACGTACCGCATATTTACGCAACAGTTCAGAAGTCACATGGCTTGTTTGTTATGTTAAAAGATATTTCTTTGCACATTCCTTTGTTTGGTGAGGAAGCGCTAGAGATAACTAGATGGCCCTTCGCCTTTAAACTATCGGATATAATTTAATTTTGTTGGAACTGATGGTCTTTAACAACCTGAACGTGCCCTTCATCCGTTATTTCATGCAATTATCATGGAATTTGTTACCTGAACAAAACGCTCTCTGTTTGGCGTTCTTATTGGTCTCAAGGGGTTAACGAGGCATTGGCCAGTTTCTGTACTGTTTTTGTTCTAACGTGCGTCACAGTTGACCACAGTGGCTCCAAAACTCTGAAATTGTTTTTGTTTCAGTGAAACGTCCTTGAATTTAAACTAAAATGATTGTTGTTTAGCTAGTGTTGACTTTCATTGTCACTGGTGAATAATTAGATTTGTTTTATCTTTTGTCAGGGTAGAACAATAGGAAAGTAAAGAGGGAAAAACAACAGGCACAGCATTCGTATTTGGCTTGACGTAAAAATCCATAAGACAGTCCAGCAAAAGTCATTAAGGCGGGGGTGTTCGGGGTGGGTCGGGGGTCTTTAGAACTGCAAAGCCGGCTCCACGGCAACAAAGAATTTAATGATTGAGAATGAGCGAGAAACTCTGATTTTTCCCACAGGCCCACTTTTGGAATCAGGACACTTCCGGTCCACGAACTGTCTGTCACTCAAGAAACACAACAAATCACGAACGCTTCGTGGGAAGAAAACATGTGGTTTGTATTATAAAAGATAATTAGGCAGCGTTGGTTAGTTTCCGGGCAAAGCGTATTGTGCAAAACCTGCCCGTTGTATACTATAGATGTCGGTATGTGCAGGGGTATGTGTGTTTGTGGGAGTTTTTCCATGTTCCGCGTATTTGCATGGAAAAATAAATAGTCACAGGCACAATGGGGTGATTTGTGAAGGTCGGGGATAAAGCTTGGAAATTTGTCAGTTTCCAAAAAGGGTTCCCTAATTCGACAAGGATTTGCAACGAGCATGACAACAAACAGCATTTAATTTTTGTTCAATTCTAGCTAGGCGAAAGATTCCAACTCCACTGAACACTGCATTGACGTTAGCGCCACTCAGATCATATACCTGGAAACAATAGAAAAAATATCAGAATAGCTCTCGAAGCGTTCTCAGCATAAACAAACCTCTAGCCGTGAATGTGGTTAAGAATTTCCCGGAATTGGAAATATGGATGGAGGTTTTTAATAACTTTCTGGTTTGTAATTTGTAGTTTGTTGTTTTAGCACAATAATTAGCACTCTTACTGGGACCTGGCGTCATTTAAGGAGATGGCTGAACCTTTGTGATATTGCAGTGTTTTGCTGTAGTTTTTCTAAATTGTTAGATGTTTGTGAGTAGCCATTTTAAGTTTTATGCCTTTAAGGGTTTTTATAGTACTCTGATAACATGTTATGTTGTTTTTAGGTGAACAAGCCCAGAATTTGTTGAAAATTGAATGCTGTTTGTTGTCAAACTCGTTGCGAGTCCTTGCCTAGTCGCGCGGAACCTTTTTCGAAGATGAATTTCTCGTAAATCAATCACATTTTGTCAGTTTCGTTGCGCAGCACACAGGGTGAACAGTTTAGTTGTTTGGCTGAAGATTAAACTGAGTACCAAAACATCAGTCCCTTTCAAAGGACCAAGCCAGACTCTGCTAAATCCGTTCTTCTGGGTACTGTTTGGTACTTTTGATACAGACAAAGCCACGAGCAAACACCACAGAGTGTTCCAAAAGTATCTGTTGAGCCTAAGTTATGCCACCTCTTGAAGCTACTGATGGATTTCTTCTGGAGTTAGTTGATAGCATGCGCTCTCAGATATTAATGAACTGTTAAAAACTTCCGTAAAATTACAGTATAAATTACAGTTTAAACTACTGTAAACTGCATTGTAGAGCGTAATGATTAGGGCTGTGAACGACTGTTTCAGGTGTGGTGATATAGGCCATATTCAAAACCTTAGTGCATGATGGCAATTTTCGTCATTAGTATTGGTTTCAATTTTCGATGTGAAACTATGCCTAAAAACGTTGTCACAGTTCACCTCATGGACAGAAAGAGCAGATAAGTGTTGTAAGTGTCATCACTTCTGGTTTTTGGAACACTCTTGAGTTGAGTTTGCCGAGTTGTGATTGTAGATTTGGAAGGTACTGGCGGCTGATGCTGCAACAGATAGCATGTGTGACGAGCCAAACTGTCTTCAGAAGATGAGTTTGGTTTGGTGGTTTTAGAAGGCGCGGCTTGGATGACCTTGGCAAATTCTAGCAAGGTTATTTATTGCATGGCTAACTTCTGAAATATATACATCCCACACCATCAAAATAAATTAGAAACCTGGGGGGGGGGGCACTATCAGTGAAAACAAGCATGCAGACCTGCTGCGTTATGGTCCTCGTTGCGCAAGTATGGTAAAAAGGATATTTTAGTCTGACGGCAGGACTCCACATTGTGAAAGAAGAAATATTTCATATGTTTTGCTGAACTTTTTCTCCTCCCTGAAGACGGTTGCATGCTGAAATTGGATATTTAATTTTCTTCGATTTTAACGCATTCTGCTGCTGTGCACCACTAAAACAAGGGTGTAACGTAATCCACTAAGCTTCCCATCTGATTACCAAAATCGACAGTTTTTGTACGGAGACAGCAGCAGATGGAAGGAGAGAAGGCCCAAAACTCGGATTCCTCTCAAACTACCTTAGGCCTACAGATTTGTATTCATTAGATGTTACAAACGTTACACTGATGACAGCTTTTCACTTATTCCTTCAACCCTCATATCTGACGCGCTGAAATTTCTTAACGGTATTCGCCCTCGCTTACTTTTACTACGGAAACTGCGAAAAACCAAGAAATACCATGCTGTGACATCACAGCAATTATTAATTCCAACAATAGAATCGAATTCACACCCTACAGAAAGCCCACGCAGTCGACTACGACACTTAATTTTCACTCATATGTGAACTCCAAAACCAACGTCATCATCAATGAAGTAAAACGTATGGCTTTGCATACTTGTAATTGTCATCTTTTAGAGGCTGAATTCGCCATGCAAAAGTTCTTGAATAACGGGTTCCCGCTCGGATAAGTTGACCTTCAACCAACCCCCCCGCCAAATAAAAATCACCTTAGGGGGCATTTCAGAAATATTAAAGCGAAAACTTGAGGCAAATGTCAACAGGCTTGTGTCAGAAAATCACTTGAACCTGAAGCAGCTTCCTGGGCATAACCAAAAGAATGACAAAGTAGACGACGCTTTGACAACCCGCAACACAGTCTTCAGCATACCATGGGGAGAAGTCACATGCCCATCCACTAACGTGGGCCAAAGCCTCCAAAAATTAAAGGAAAGAATCTCTTCACATAAATCGAATTTCAAGTTAAGTTTAAGTGCAATCTAATTCACTTGTAAACATTGTTTTTCCACAGGCACTTCCTTCACCACGGGTGCCTTTGAAAATTGACCTATGTAACTCAGGTTGCGAAGAATTACCCTCTTGCATGAACTAATTGCGTAGATCGTACGAGGTGTCACATCATAATTCCCTGATCTAGCTTAATCTTAAACGATAGCGTGTACATATAGCATCTAGACACACGCTAGTGTGTCGCGCCAAGTTAGGCAACAAACATCACAATAAACACCTCATCAATTCAATTGTTGAGGTTGTAAACCATTGTAGCACGACGCCATTGCTTCAGCGACTAATATCTTGAAGCATAGTTGGGCACATTTCAGGTACTTGGAGAAAAATAATAATGCAGTACAAAAGCTTAAATTGTGTTAAAATCGTCAGCAATGAGCCACCTCACAAAAGTTAACTCGTGTAGTAATGCCAGCTAAGCTGCTTTCAATGCAAAATCTGACCCTCAATAACGTTGTAAATGTGTTACTAGTTACTAGCTAGCTACTCCGCTCATCCCCATGTTAATTTCCATAAGGTGTTTATTCATCGATACCGAGATAACGGAAAGGCTTCCAGCTATGAAATTGGGCGTATGGGTGTAGTACAATACGAACTGCATACCTTTTATTGGTTTGGAGCTTGGGGGAGTAACGGGAATGGCGTGGGTGGGCGCGTAAGTACGAAAATATTGTTATAACCATTGTTAGTATTGTCGGTATCGTCTCTCATTGGACGGCCAAAGTCCGGACAATGAGAACGTGTATACTGACGTGCGTGCCTAGACACACACTAGTGTATCACGATAAATTTAAACAACGTTGCAGAGAAATTGTATTCACGTCCAATCCACGAAAAATAAACCAACTATAATAACTAAGTCAAAAACTGACTTAGTAATAACTAACTAACTAAGTAATAACTGAAATAAACCAACTGTAATAACAGTCAAAAACTGGTAAAGAGGCCACCAAGTTGAGAGTGGTTCGGCCCTTCAAAGGAGTGATATCACACACACTAAAACTAACTAAATAAAACAAATTACAACAAAACTAAAACCAAACCAAAAACCTATAAAGAGGTGACTAAGTTGAAAATGGTTCAGCCTATTGGTAAAAGATAGTAGCAAATTGTTGAAAACCAATTTCTTGTATAAGTGGCACTTTCCTACACATCTGCACGGTAGTGGCGTTGAGTCAATACACAATTAAAAAAAAAAGGAGTGATATCATATCAAACGCCAAAACTGGTAAAAGGGGGCCGCCAAGTTCCGAATGGTTCGAAAGTAGCAATGTTCTAGTTTTCATTTTCCTTCGAACTATAAAGCGGTGCGATTAACTTGGCGAATGTTTTGGTGCGTTGATATCACTCCTTTGAAGGGCCGAACCATTCGGAACTTGGCGGCCCCTTTTACCAGTTTTGGTTTTTGATATGATTCAAATTACGCTTCAGGCAGTAACCTAGACAACCGAACGAACCATGTTCGCTGAGCTTGGTTCTTGAGGGTAACCAGGGGAACAGGGGACTAACTCTGCAAACGAATCAACTGTCGACCAATCAGAAAGGAGATAGAAACAAGGGGGAAGGGGGAGTTGCATTTATTTGTATTAATTCGCTGTGTCAGTGTATCAGTTTATGTTGCGTTCAGAGCAAGGTGGAAGAAAGGTCGGTGTTAGAATTCTATAAAGTTCAGAAACTAGTGATTAAATCTTCAACGTATCTTAACCACAAGTACGTAATAAATCCTGCTTGCTGTTCAAAATAATACTGTCTTGTAGTTCATTGTTGTCACGTGAATGAAGTCGATACGATGACGAATCATTCTAGTGACGATTTTGGGTCATAAACGATACTAATTCGTGACATGTAGAAGCAACGAGTGTTACTTTTGCTTGATCCAACCAGGTTAATTTTCGAAGGCACCAAGTGTAAGCTATCCGCAGGGCACACCCCACACTCGACACAGTCCAAATTTTATTTGCTGAAAAAAACACAAGAACAAAAATTAACTAGGGAGTCATTGGATATTCTCACCCATCAACCAACCGTATACTAGTAAATATCTGAAAGGTTATTTTCCCATCATGAAAATACGTCAGCTTAATAGATATGCACGCAAATTTCCGACATTACCACCCCTTTAGTTTGTTCCACATTATGTTTTCAGAAAACTGATGGATGACGACTCGTTTCCTTGCACTAAAAGAGCAAAAACATGTGGATATCACACTTGTAGACTCAACAAAGTTTGTTTCGAGTTTACGAATGGGACGTTTACGGATTTTTTGCATTCGTAGTGGAAGAAAACGTGGCGTCATACAATCAATTTTCTGAAAACATAATGTGGAACAAAGTATAGGATGATGTGGACCTGGCCTGAAGTTCGCGTGGCTTTCAACATTTGAATGGCCCAAGTCTTTCTTGCTTGGTTTGCCAACTGGAAGGACGGGAATTTTTGCACTGCCTGATTTGTTTGCCTTTTTTTGAAAGGAAACATTACCAGGTTTTTATGTTTTAAATTTATATGGATTTTGTTGCAGGGATGACTCGGCTGTACATTGTCATGGAATTTTAATTTTTGTAAAAAAAAAAACAAAAAAAACCTGATGACGAAGAAAGGTTTCTTCGAAACGTCGTTTGTTAATTTGTGTACACGTTTCAGGATTTTACTAAATTATATAAGATTCGCCTAACTGGAAAATCGCATAATTGGAAGAACGTATACAGTACAACAGTATAACGGAAAATTGTCTAACACGAAATCCGTATAATGGAAAATTGTCTAACACGAAATTCGTATAACGGAAACTTGTCTAATGTCTCTGCCTGCGCTAGCTGCAGCTATACATATAACGTCAGAAACCTCATCTATATTTTTGTCCTGTTAGACGTTTATCCGTTATACGATATTCCGTTTGATGATTTTCCAGAATTTTTATTTAGGCAGATATTAGACAATTATTCCATTAGACCATTTTCCAGTTAGGCTATCGTCCGACGCCCCAATTAGACCGCATAAGTGCTTCTCTTCCTTTAGTTGAGTGTCGGTGACACAAAATTTGCTAGTTCGTTGAGGTATGAAATTAAACGGAGCTCACGCGCTGCCTTTATGCGGCAAAATAAAACTTTTTTGCCGTTTCAGGCTTAATTATACCACTGTGTGAGGTTCAGGGCTAAAACGGATCATGGCTTCAATGGATTGATTTTACCGTCAGGATTTTAATGACGTCACGAGATGGATTAACTGGTTACTGGCCATGGATTTCTTTTTCTATGAATGGAATGCATGAACACACACACACATTCATGAATTTAATTCAATGTTAAGCTTCACACCGTATAAATCCGATTTATTTCTAATTAACAGTTGGACGAATAGATGTTACACAACCGAGATTTTCAGGTAGAAAATCAAGATAAACTTTTTCATTTCGGTCGACTGCAGTCATAAGATGACGTCATCGACTAATTCGATCAATGCCAGCAGCTACCGCTTATCTACTCGTCGCGTGCTTGCACTTAATATTAAACAAATAATCGAATTAATGTTTTCCGCATTAGATTGGCCACATTACGATTATCATTAAAAAAAATAGATGCCACCTGTTTAACAAACGAGGTCACTAGATTGTCGCATGCAAAGCCAAAAACGGAAATTAGTACTCCAGAAACTATCTGTTTTTGTTTTCGGGGAACTATGAGCTCAGTGGTCAAAAGATGATCAACTAGTTCCCCCCATCTAATCTATTTTTCTCCATTCTCTAGCCAATTTTCCAGTCCCACCGCCCAGAGGTATTAAAATATACGCCATTATAATTACAACTTTGGTCGCAAGAGTGCGCGCACTTGATCGCGTCGCGCATTAACTTCCGGCGCTGCTTGTCTGTCCCCTTCCGGCGAACGGCTCGTGACGAGGCCGGAGGAGGAAGACAAAACCCTTCCGCTTCCTGAAGAACGGATGTGTGGAGTGGACGGTTAGTTATTGGTCACTTTTATGCAAAGCTCTTAATTTATAGGCCAACAGCGATAGGTATCAATAATAAGCTGATCGCTGCCATGCTTGAATTATCAGGAAGCGCCGTTGGAGGTGGAAAACATTTCATGTCAAGCCGACACCCGTTGACAAACTATTATCTCTGTCATTAAAATGGTGACGGGAACGAAACAAACCACCCTAACGCAGTCAACACAGGTTTTATAAAAAAGGAGATTAAATCTAGAGAATATTGTATCGTGCTTAGCTCGGAAACTGAAACTCAATAATTCTGCGGTATCGTTAAAACTTCACACTGAGTAGTCTCCGTGTGTTGTCTTGGTGGACTGCCATTGATTGTCATTTCACAAGCCTTGATTTTCTATCGCCTTTAAAGGTAATCAGTAGAATTTCCCGTCCATCTATGCTGGCCGTTTCATAAAACACCCCGCCAACCCCACGTTGTGAACGGTGCATCAGAATTTCCAGGTTAGATACGCCGGCTGTTTCATACGACAACCCCCCCCCCTCCCTTCTCCCGTGTGCGAACCCTTCTGTGTATTTTTGCGCGTTTTAATATTTAACCGAGTTTCACTAATCCTTTCATTTTAATCTGCCAGCGGTTTATGCCAGCCATTTTTTTGTTGTTTTGTAAAAACCGTGTAAAAACGGATTTTGAATTAATATTTTTTTTTAAAGTGTGTTGTAGGTGGGGGAGCGTTCGGGCTCCGGGTCCGAGATACAAAGATCCACTCACCCCATTCTTTCCGTGACCGTTCAGCAGGAAATCCATTTAAGACAGTGAACAGTGATTGATTGTAATTTCTGTAATTCTTAAACTAATGATCCGATTTTGTTTCTTTCTTTGTCACTGTATACAGGTTTCTAATTTACGCTAAGGTTCTCCGAAACGTAGTTGTAAAGTTAGTACTAACCTTTATTCACTTTCGTACCAAATACATTTTCGTTACCTTCCCGTCACCAGCTTTGATTGACGGGGGGGGGGGGGGGGGGGGGGGGAACCCCCCATGTTGGAGGGGGGTAAAGAAAAAAAGTGACGGGTTTTAGTGACACAAATTTATCGCCGTGAGCAAATTAAAAAATATTCGACTATTGTATTCTGGACGTCACTCTGCTTAAGTTTGGCATGTTGGCATATGGGGAAAACTTCTCTGCACAGGCGTAATGCTCAGTGGCGAAGCCTACTCTCGGGCGGTGCTTTTAGCACTCTGGTGACCAGCGCTACATACTTTACTCTTTCTCATATCTAGGCGCTTTTTCAAAATGGCCGCCTTCGGTTGACCACACGTATTTTGAAATTCAGCTTAGACTAAGCGTGTCTTCCCCAATTTAATACCTAAAAGAATTTATAGGGTTGGGATGTGCCCTTAATGAAAATCGTGGAATATGGAGTCCCTATCCCCTATTCCTTAAAGACAAAAAGGCCATCGAAAATATCCAAAGAAAAATTACAAGAGAATTGTCGGGCTAAAGCACTTAAACTATAGGCAGCGTCTTGAGTTTTTATGTTTACCATCACTGACTTGGCATCGTCAAAGAGGGGGTCTAATTTTAATCTACAAGATCATCAGAGAAACTGAGACTCAAATACCCAGTACTTTCTTTGAATTGTGTAGTTCGCCCGGGGGTTCTATGTACAAGCTCAAGGTTCCCAGGTTCAAATTTAATGCTACCCGCAATTCTTTTGCCTGTCGATTGATTAACTTATGGAACTCGTTGCCTGATTTTGTTGTTAATGCACCTTCGACTAATGTTTTTAAAAACAGGTTGGACGCCCATGTATCTGCCGACACCATGTTTCAGTATAATTAATTGTTAAGGATGCTTCCTCTGACCATTACTGTTTATTTTTTTTTGTATTGTTTTGTTCACTTTTCCCTATCTTTGGGTCTTTGTAAAAAGCCACTTTTTTTTGTAATGAAGTTTGTCACCTTCCTTACGGGGAAACCGACGACATATTGTTGTGTTAAATAAAATTAAATTAAAAATGTTGCGCTCAACGTGCTGCAATCCGATGCAGGTTTAAATTACATAAGAGAGCAGAGCGAAATGTTTCTCCTCCCGTTCAGTGATGTTCTTGTGAAACACTGTGGATACAATGATTAATATGCCGAATGCCTCAATAATTATGAAAAAAAAAATTATGAAGGAAAAGATTGGGAAACGAAATCGGAGCAAAATCTGAGTAATAAACAAGGAAATCAAAGTCTTGTTAATAACCGACCCAAGCATTTTTTATTATTATTAATGCTGACATTCTAAATTAGAATACAATTTTAGTTTTTTTTTGCAATTGATTCCTTTTTGGGATCACTTAATAATAAATAAAAGAAAACAGTTTGCTATCAGCTTACACTACAGTACACTGAGGGCTGGTTTAGGCAACAACGACTCGCCGGTTGCATTCTCGCAGCTAGAAGCTAAAAATCATCTTAAATTTCAACATGGCGGCAGTTTTAGTTTTGTCAGCTCACAACGAAAACAGTCAGCAATGTGAGTCCAGAAGCATCTGGAAAGATTGTTTCGTTAAGAGGAATTTTTAGCTTATTGCCAACGGACTTTACGACTGCAAGTGTTTACTCAAACAGTGTCGGATTTAGCGAATCCAATTAGCGCTGTTCCCACGGCAACGACACCTTTGCCATCGCGATTAAAGTCTAGCTGCGAGAATATAAAGGCGAGTCGTTGCGTAAACGCCCCCTGATAGTTACATAGTTTATTTACATACGCTTTGTAATACGTATTATTGTTTCTTTCATTTAATAAAAATTTAACAATAATAATAACAATAAGATAAAAATAAACAAATAGGAAGCCATTATTTTTAATTCCCTTTGATTCAGCAATTATCGAAATTTTTTTTTTAAACGTCTGTTGCTTTTCAAGCCATCCCAACTAAACCACCAAACAGCAGACCCAAGTTAATTCTCCACTAATCGTGTTATTAACCACTTCACGTAGTTAATATTACATTAACTATGACTTTCTCTGATTCACAATCTCATACAATGATTTAATTTCCTGTCACTTGTTTATTTACACAATCACTGAAATAATAATAATAATAAAAAAAAATTGGTTCCATTCCACGATTGCTTTAGTTTGTTTGTTGACCAGTAGGTGGTGCGCCGTATCGACATAATATAAACTTCGACGCTGTTGAGAACGAGAGTTTTATCATTTCGCTTGACAAGAGTCAACATGGCGACTTACCACCCCCCAAGTACACACAATCGCTTAAAAAGAATGTCATAAAATAAAGATTCTTTGTCCCTGTCTTGCTTTCCCTTGAGTATCGGATAATTACGCAAAGTGACTTCATTGTTTGATTAACCAATGTCGTTACTCTGAATGGTGAAACGGTTTTTTTTTCTATATCGATCATTCCAAAATCAGGTAGGAGTGGGGGAAAAAACGTGTAGTGCGCGGGTGTAGTAACATAATTAGATTTTATGTGGCGGTAAGTGGCACTGAACTGGGAATTTTGGCTCTTTCCTAAGTTCACCAGAGCCGTAGCCGTAGTAAGGTAGGGAGAAGGAAGGGGGGGGGGGGGGGGGGTAAGGGGCCAAATTGTCCCGGGCCCCACTTGGCAGAGGGCTTTCCTACCCTCGATTCCCTAACGGAAAAAAAGGTAAAGCCATCAAGCTTTACGTTGTGGAAGTTGCAAAAAAAAAAAACGGGCGTTGAGCTTCAATGATCCATATCGGAATCGCACCTCTCAAAATATTCATAACAATTTTATTTTAGTAAAATATTGCAATAATCATAATCAATGCAGCACATTACCTGGAAGGAGACTGCTGAAATAATATGTGGGAGGGTATAGTGCCTCAGGAAATTTAGCTTAGTTTTTGACGTGGTCCGAGCCGCAGCCACGGTGCCAGAAGGAGACAGGGGCAATTTTTGGGTAGGTAAATTTTGCATCGAAAATTCCTAGATTCTTTTACGTGCCACAATCGACATGAGCACGTGACATCGCACGGCCCTTTCCTTCCCGAAAAAGCCAGGAGTGGCCGAGGCCGGAACTCGAACCCGAGACTACTGGCATACGAGACGGTCATACTAACCATCAGGCCACCTGGCCCCACAGTGCATCGGGAGCGGGAATATGTAGTATAGAGTTTTTGCTGAGATAGTATGAGAAGGGGGGGTAGTGGCTCAGGAACAAGACTTTACTTCATAAAGTCACCGACGAATTCAGCCCTGAAAGAAGCCTCTACTTCATCAAATTAGTTCTTACATTTGTGCGGCCGTTGATATATCGTACCCATCGACTACAGGATTTTGCATAGTGGTGATTATATGTAAACTAGCATCGTACCCGGCTTCGCCAGGGGATTTGTTTGACCCGTGGTTGTTTCCCAGTATTTGCGCGGTGCTGCCTGATCGTTCACTGCAACAGTCAATTTTTCTTTGTGTAAAACTCCCCCTTTCCGTCAATCCTCTCCCTCCGCCAAGCAATATCGTAATCAAATAGTGGCTGTAACATAAGCACTGCCCCACTAACGGGCATTCCCCGTTCAGGCCCCTCCCCACTCCCAGTAGCGTGCGAAAAATAACTGTCCTTCGTACATGACGTCATTTAACACATGCCTTTGCACAGCGCAGAGCAAATTGTTAGTCGAGGCAACAATGTGCCAATTTCAACTTCTTTTCAGGGCAACAACGTCCCAGTTTCAACTTCAAGCCAAAGAATTGACACACTCGCACGTTTTCATTGTTCCCCTTCCGGGGGTCGTTGCGGTTGCTTCATTTCTGCCATGAGACTTTGGTTTATAATGTAAGAAGATTGATTGATTGGTTGATTTTATTGATGATCTGTTGTTGTTGTAGTTAGGTTAGGTTAGGTTAGGTTAGGTGACTTAAGTCGGATTAAACTAGTATTTCTTTATGCTGCCGGGTTGCATAGAGAGCTTTGTAGAGAGTTTGGCTGAACTATTTACGAAGAAAAAGTATGCGAGCAGGGCCACCCAGAGGTCTGATTGGACCCATGTTTCTAAATTTTTTGCAGTCCCCCCCCCCCCGCATCTTTCGGTGGTATTATCACGCTTAGGGTCGGTAGACAAGGGTACTCATTTTTTTTTATGCTTTTTATGGCATTTTCCTGTAGTACCATGTAGTAGTACCATGGGGTACGGTCTTATCAGTAGAGCCCCTTGCAGGACCCGTCGTAAGCCAGGGCCTGTGTGCAACTTAACACACTGAACGCCCTTTTTGCAGTTTTATATTTTAGCCTGGGTCCCCTTGAAGCGCGGGCCTAGGGATAGAAGGCAAATTTGCTCCCCGCCCCCACCCTTAGGTCGGCCCTGTTCACGGGTGAAACAATTTTTGGAATTTATGGCTGCCGTGTTTTCCCTACATTTTCCAAATACGTCTGGTCAAAGAAAGGCATTAACTTAAGTTTTTACCTGAAGAATCCCTATAGTTACTATAATCCGGCTCTGCCAAATAGAAGTCTCGCATCGTCGTTCGCTCGGCCGACAACGCAATAAAGAATTTACAACAATAACGTCTCTTCGCGTCAGGTAGAATAAAATAAAACGAAAAAAAAAAAAAAACAGTCTGTTGCTAAGGAAACAATGATGGCATTCGCAGTAAAATCGATGGTTTGCAAGGCTGGACGATCAGTGAACCGCTGCTACAAAATTGTGATCGCTTCCCTTAAAAAATTAATTTAAGATTTTTTTCCAATACTGTAACGCCTAGTTGGATGGGGTTTATCTGCCTTTCTAGCAAATCGCCATGCGACTGGGTCTGCAGGATTGGTCTCATAACACGACTTTAGCCAAAACGAATTATTTGGAATCACACTGGGTGTGAGGCAACATCCAGGCTGTGTCTCACTGGTTTTTTCCTTCTTGTGAAATGCACCACATGCTCCGTACTGCCCATATGACCCCATATGCACCCTTAGTCCCGCAGACTTTCAAAAAGGGATGGGAAGGCCACCATTGGGTTTTAAAAAAAGGGCAAAGAGCTCCCATAAAAAGGGCAAAGATCATCGTTTTCAATGGAAGTTGGATAGGATAACCAGCGTCGTCGAGTGAGTTTTGTCAATAATCACGAGTGGTGCAGCCACGAGTGACTGTTGTAAGTACTCAAGAGACGGCGATGACCGGGTACGGTTAACGCTCGCTAAAACCCTTTGACCCTTTTAGACGGCGTTGGTTATCCTGCTTATACCAACCGCATGTGGTACCACTCGTGGATGTATTGGTGCGTCCGATTCTTAGTATTAGTGAACGTGCAGCTTCGGACCATGTACGCTCTTGACTAAAATAAACTAGAGCGTTATCAGGTTACACTATCGACAAAATGGAGCGAAACGATGAACCTACTAACAAACCAACAAACAAACAAACAAACGAACGAATGATACACTGGCCACGAGGGCACAGGCAGTTGTTTAAAGGGATATACCTCCCAGCGCCATTTTTCACGATCCTCCACATCAAGTACGGCCCCAAAGGTGTATTTGCTTACCGTTAGTCTTTCCCTTGCTAAAAAACCGTTTCAAAATGCGGCGTCTAGGAGATTTTCTGTTGAATATTGTTAACTATATTTAAGAACGACCCGTCACTAAATCATGCAATGTGCGCGTACAATAATCATGACGTTTCATCTCTGTGTGTACATCTACTAATTTTCTAATAATTACCATAAGATCTACAATCTAATAGACTAAGCGGTAAACGCTCCTATTTTAAAAATTAAAATTAATTATTCCAATAGATCGCCGAAGCAAAATTATAAGACACTAGTCTAGTAAATTATAAATTGTGATTTTAAAATACAAGAATCATTCCGGTTTTTGACGACACGATCAATGGGTTCACGCTGGCTGGACTATTAGGCACAATGCCAATTGAGACAGTAGCTATGTTTTTCACTGCGAGGAACGAAGCTACCGTCTCAGTTGACCTTAGCTGTGGTAAATACGCGGATGTGATTGTCGCGTGGGTGTTGTGAGGCAGGTGGAAGGTTATAAGGCAGGCGGTATGTTGCTTTAAGAGTGCATTGGGCACTGCGTTGTGCCTCATCTTTTCACTTACTTATCGCATCTTATTTCTTTGTCCATTTGCTTTCGTAGAGCTGGATGACCTTGTTTCTCAACAACAGGTCCGATTTAAATTTATTTTTTATAAGCCACCTCTGGGTGTGCCACTATCAATGTGCAAAATCAGATTTTAATTTATGCAGTCGTTATTGCGTGATGTATCAATTAAAACCAACAAACAAATAAATCAAGAAATCATCACTGCCACTGTAGACATAATGGAAAAGTCTCTGCTTTCTTTGCTGTTTGGCTTGGTTTCACACTTCCCTCTTCCAAACATTCATTTACAAATTCAGAATGTTCAAACATTCTGTGAATTGAGCATGTGACGTAGTTGTAATACACCTAAAACCAAAACTGGTATAAGGGAGCCGCCAAGTTTCCAAAAAGGTTCGTACTTTGAAAGTAGTTATATTATTCAACCAAGGAAAGGACGCTAAGGTAGCCAGCTACCAAGCTAGACAAATAATTATTAAAATCATATTGGTTTAGAGTAATATGGCATAGCTAAAGCCATTTTAAAACACAAATCCCCCAGTAAAATTAACATTTTGCCTTGTAATTTCAAAACAATAAGAGACAGCTGATTGGGGTTAAGACCATTGGAAAGCTGGTGAAAAATCTTTCAAATGGTGTATTCAAACATCAAAATCGGTCGACAAGAAGTAAAAATATCTTCAATTTTGTTTATTACCAATTATCTGAAAACTGCTCATGACGTCATAGTTTAATCGGGAAAACTAATCAGAAAGAAAGAAACTTTGACCTGCCAAAATAAACTTTTTTATTGGCTATCAAGGTCCAAAATATGGTTTAAATTGATGCAGTGATTCTTGCGTGACCAAACTGCTCATGACATCATAGTTTGATTGGGACAACCAATCAGAAAGAAAGAAACTTCGACCCGCCAAAATAAGCTTTGCATGAAAAAACCATGACGTCATAAACAAACTATGACCACTTTTGGCAGTCTGGCTCTTGGCATGTTGGCCCTTGACATCTTGGCTCTTGGCGTCTTGGCCCTTGGCATCTTGACTCTTGGCATTTTGGCTCTTGGCACATAGGCCCTTGGCATCTTGGCTCTTGGCATCTTGGCCCTTGGCATCTTGGCTCTTGGCAACTTGGATCTTGGCATCTTGGCTCTTGGCATCTTGGCTCCTGGCATCTTGGCCCTTGCCTTTTGGCCCTTGCCTTTTGGCCCATTTTGGCACCCTTCGTTATTCCTCAACAACGCGTCCGATTCTGGATTTTCTTTTTTACAAACCATCTCTAGGTGTACAGCTATCAGTGTCCAATCTGGTTTAAATTGATGCAGTGGTTATTTCGTGATGCGGTAACAACGATCGCATTTGAGTGTATTTAAATAGGAGCTCCGCTCGGCTTTCGGCCTCGCTTCGCTCCAATAATTAAAAAATTCGTATTAGTGGCTCGCGTTTCGCGCCGTCGCCACATTGTTGCGTCCGAACTTCAACACGTAGGCCTAATTTTGTGTTTTTAGTATTGTTGATTCTTAGCATTGTGGCTCTCCCTACGGCAAGTGTAAGTATTAAACACAAGCATAAATTTGCAAATGCAAATAAAATGAAAATACCGTAAAATGTGTAGGAATAAGAAATAAATATTACCAGGAGGAAATTAATAAAGCATACACAGTTTCATTTCCTCCTGATATTACTCATAAGTTTAAGTATTAAAAACTAGTATTGATAGTATAAATCGTAACTACTCAGGGAGTGGACGAGAGGTTTCAAGTATCAAACTTAATTCCAATTCACCCCTTACTAAGCACTGAACCAAGTTTAGAAGCCTGTTCGGTCCTGGCTGAGTATAGGGCAGTGGCACGACGTAGTAGTATTGCATATAACTCTATGGTGGAGCCAGTTACTGGGTTAGCTGTAAGGTGCACTGGTTGGGGAAAAGAAGAGCGTCTTACTGAAGCCAATGCTATTAGACTGGATTTCTTAGGCCTAAAACGCGCGATTTTTGTCGATTTGTTGGCAGTTGCTGACATTTTTAAGCAAGTGGAATCTTTATTTTCCGATTACAACCTACGCAGCATAATGGATTGGAGAAAACAACGGTTTTTTTAAGCCTACGAAGTCCGGTCTCAAAGCACAGGCTTGACTAGAAGTGCCGTTGTTTAACCCACCATTTCAATCTGGTGCCCCTTGCAGGTATCTCTCTTGTAGCAATATGACGTCACTTGGCGCTGCTCTATTCAGAGAGACAACCTTTTGGATTGCCTCTTCAACATCAACTGAAGATGCTATGTTTCTGCCAGCTCTTATTCCTGCTGGAGCAGAGGGTTCCCGCCAAGGATTTACGTCACGCCACCCACATTGCTGCAGCAATACGGTTCCAACTAGTTGAACAGTAGGGGCCGACTCGCTGCTTTGCTGCTGGTGCTCGGCCAATTCCAGTGATACGGTACTTGGGCGGGCGTATAGCAGCTCACGTAATGATAAGGTGCACCGCGAAGTGGTGTGGTTTCGTGTTTCATCTTGCTATTTATTCATGTAAACAGCCGGCTTCAAACTTTGCCTTTTAACTCATTGTAGCTTGATTCCGAAATACCCCTTACGCAAACAAGAGAAATCCGAAACTGCCCCATCACACAACAGCAAAACTCTTGACGCTGGACTCGCGGACTCTTGAAACATCTTTTAAACTAGTGTTGTTTACGCATTGTTGCGTGATTCAGAAGTTATCTGTCAACAAACAAGGGAAATCGGAATTTGCCCCTTCAATCCACCAACGAAAAATTAGTTTTATAGTTTATAGCTTAACTTATAGCGTAGCGTTGTAGCGTAGTTTATAGTTTTCAGCGTAACTATCATGGCTCCATTGTTGCCGGAACTCACTGTTTTGCCCATGGTATAAGAATATATAGGTAGTGCCACGCTTTTTCTGAGAACGGTCAACTTCTGGACGAAAGAAGTTCCTGCTTTCAGTAATTTACCGCCAGAAAGCGCTGTCCTCAAGTAACAGGAAACGCAAAGCATCATGGGGATCAAAGCTATTTAGCGTCACTAAAACAAATTGATCACGATGAGAATACAAAACTAATCGCTTAAAATATATCGTAATTCAGATTAAGACATTATAATAATTTAAAAAAAGATCAGAACTGGCTGATCAACTTTTATTTGTCAAATCCAACATTCAATTTTAAAACGGGTTGTCGTTGCGAGTGGAGCTAAAATCTGACACATGGTTTTGTGTTACGAGTATGTCCGTGAAGCTTGCTGCTCATCGGCCGTTCAGGCTGAAGCTTCTTCCGTGGTTTACATTTACCGTAACGAACTAAACTCAGTTTGAATTTAACACAGAATGCAAGTTCTTCAACTTCGGATGTTGCATACGCACGAGTATTTCGTCAATTTCCGTTGGCATTGTCGCTATTACCATGGTTACCATGGCAACGATGCCGCCATTTTTTATTTCAAGTTTCGCCTCCAACGGGGATGTTTTTAAAGTCAGCGGCTTGCGAGTCGCTTGGCCGCGGGGAACGCTTTTCCATTGAAATAACAAACGGGCAGCGTTTCCGCTCGCAAGCGAGTCGCAAGCCGCTGACTTAAAAAACTCCCCTAACAAGAACCTGACAAGTACTGCCTTCTGGTGCCGTTGGTGGAAGCAGGTATTATTTTTTATAACACGTTTTCAGAAGAGCGCCACTACCTACTTCATCTACCCTGGTTTTGCCAATAATGTCTTTGCGACAATGGTGCTTTGTTTGGAATCCACGACGAAAACCCTATGCATGTGGTATACGTGAAAAAAAAAATGCCGATCCTTGCATTTAGAGGCCTAAAATTCGAGTAGCTTTCGTTTCATGGTGTTTCATCATAAGTTTACTTACCGAAAGGGCATTAAAAAAAAGGGGGGGGGGAGGGGGGAGAAGTGCCCCAGTGTTAGTGCGCCCTTGTGTGGCGAAGAGGTTGAAGAACACCACTTCGTGAATGAAAGAGCAACTCTTTCGTTTGGGAACAGGATGGATTGTTCCGAATTTAGTCAGCATTGGCTTCTTCGGCCGTTTGTTCTATTTTCACTTTAATGTAACAGAAAATTTCTCATTCATCTTTTCAAACCCGTCATCAACGTTCAGTTTTCTAATGCTAAAAAATATTCATGTCATAATTCATTTGGGACTTAACTGCATCTGATAAGATGACCTGGGAAGGAGGAATAGTCAACATTTCGAACCCTTCACGTGGAACACCATGCACTGTCGCAGCCATAACGTCACGTTGGAAACGCCGTATAATGTTCACCACACTAGGAACGGGCGCTTGTACTGACCTTAAGTAGGTAATTAAATAGAAAGTCGTAGTAAATTATAGGTATTAATTCTTTACGCTTGGGCATGATGACATTTAAGTCCAGAAGGCAACTGAAATAGATTCGCTTCTGTATTTAGTAGGGGAAAGGCGTTGTACGTAGGCGCGTGACGGACGACAACGGACCATAAAGCTTGTGGCACACTGCTCCGCTCCGTTCCGACGACGAAGAGGGCCTCCAGGGCTATGGTAGTTAGCGACTGACTGCCACGGATAGCCCAGCGCACGTTGCTTCCGTCGTTAACTGCGGTGGACCTGGAAGCTCTCTTCGTTATTGGAACGGAACGGAACGGAACGGAACGGAGCAGTGTTCCAGAAGCTTAATTCTTGGAGTACACTTCTCCGATGCGAGGAGTTTTTGACTGAAAGGATTCTGCCTCGACAATCCCATCCGTAAACCGACGGGTCATCACGGAACGGGACGGAACTGCATACGCGGCTTCTCTAATTTATATGCTTTTAATCCAAACAGAAATTTGACGACCTGCGACGTGACGTGACGGGACGGAACGGAACGGAGTAGCGTGCTACAAGCTTTATAAATCAGTTCAGTGCATGGGAAACAATTTTTGCGGCATTATCGTTACGGCGATACACGGCTTTGTTAAGTAAAGTTGACTGTACTAATACCGGTAGACACAAATGCCGAAATATCGTAAAATTTCAAGCCCTACGTTGTATAAAAATTCCCAATTCCCGAATCCTCAAAGTAAATAGAGGCAGACGTACGAAGTTTCACCAAACTTATGAACTTTTTGTTTACGTAATGTTACCTTCACGTTAAAAAACTTAAGAGCCCACGAGACGCCACCTAAAAGTGAACAAGGTAATGGCAAAGCGAAGACTTAACAAAATGAGTGTGATTCGTCTAAGCAGCACGTCACTAGATGTTAGCAGTGGCAGAGCATAATTTATGAGAACATGCGACAAGGTGGAAAGTGTAATTAGTTCATGGCTCACTAAATGCGCTTAAAATGGTTTAGATTCCAACCAAATTCGAAATTTTCAACATCTTAGGCGATAAACAGACATCGCCTAATCGTGTATTTCGGCCGACCCTGCTGATATCAGTGGTCATCGTGGCTGAGCGGTGAGAGGGTTCAGCCTGGCTGCTGGAGGTTTGCGTATCTGGTCGAACCCCTGGCAAGGGGATCTTGGCAAAGTCCCTGCCAGAACTGCCGGCCAGGGTAGCGTGAGAGGTTACCATGCTCCTTCAGCGGCTATGGGAACTATTCTAGACAATCTTTCGGCTCCTACGATGATCGGAGGTTTCCCGGTTCAAGTCCCCGGGTTGGCTCCCCTCTTTACCAGATTTATCTTCTCTTCTAAAAGTCTGGGAATGTTCAAAAATGAGCCGGTTCAGCCACATGTGCATTCAACTGCTTCGGCTGACTTAAAGCTCAAAGAACTTAAATAATAATAAAAAAAAAAAAAGGCCAACATTTTGATGTCCCGGCTTCCGATTCCCCACTGTCATTTCAGCGATTTCTTCATATTCAGCACTTCATTGAGTTTTATAATGTTTGGTATACTTTTCCTTGAAGTCCTTCTCCATTTCTTATCTTCGGTCGAACGGAACTCTTTATCACGTTCGTTCCCTTAATAATAGATTCAATCAATCATATTTATATAACTGAGAAGTGATCATGAGGATAAAGGCGTTACCTTTGATTGGATATCTGTCGTACCAGATCGTACATTCCAAACAGAATCGTGCCATTGTGAAGCTGTGCAAGTACTGAATGCTCTACCGTTTCACTTTAAAACCATCCGGTTAGCTCATTGTTTCAAATCGAAGGTGCGCGAATGGATTGTTGAACTTCCTGACCTTGAATCCTTTTTTATTATATTATTAATGTTTAAATACCCGTATTGTTTTAGTATCTATCGAATG
>JAHWFP010048194.1:0-35386 GCA_023313725.1 Lithobius niger | reverse complement strand
AATTCGTCGAATTGGTTCAGATAGTCTAGACACTTTACTACTCTTGCTATGATCAGAATTCACGGGTTTACTTCGCGAATTCAAGGGCTTTTAAAATTCATCGAATTGTTTCATAGTCTCGACACTTCATTACTTTTGTCGTGATCAGATTTCACGGGCTTGCTCCATGCATTCAAAATTGTTTCGTATCGTCTTGACACTTACTCTTGCCATTATCAGACTTCACGAGTTTCGTGTACCTGATAAAAAAAAAAAGTTTTGTGGTCAACTTAAGAGCAGCTTGGGTAGCATGTTTGCTTACGGAAAACAGACTGACGATCCTCAATGCTTTCCGAAAATTCTTAACATCAACTTTTTCACGCGGTGTTTCATTCATTGAACAAAATGCCAGTGGCAACTCGACCTTCGCATTCATTCTTCTTCAAGACACAACCCAACATTTGTTTTCTTTTTCATTTCCATCTTTTTTTTTCTTTCTTTTCCTTCCTTTTGAGGTGGGGGAACCACATTTTGAAAGTAGGAAAATGTGGAGATTCCGTTGTCACGGCGACGATGGCACTAATCTGGCGGTTGGTGCGTCTTAAGTGAGAGAGAGAGAAATGCTTCGTAGCTGAAGGTTACATCTTATTAGCGATACTCAAGACCGCAATAACGTGTTTAAACTGCTACAAAAATCGAATTAATTTTTGCAGTAATGAACAATGTGTTGAATTAGGCCTGGGGGTTGCTTTGGATTAGGTTAGACTTGATTTGAGTGTCGTTGTTTTTGGTCTTGTGTTACGGCGTTGCGGTTTTGAGTTTCGCTAAACAGTGACGCCGTCTCCGAACGTAGCCTCGTCTCCAAAAACGCTGCCTTTGCTGCCATCACCCAATGAAGGGGCTTCGAGGCTGTGGCACGTCGGAGAGAAAAGGGAGGAAGGCGGGAGAACGGGGGGGAAAGGGAATGAAACAGTTAGTCGATGAAAATGGTCTCCACTGCTCCGATTTCTTTTATTAAAAAACGACATGCCGTGAAGACTACTTGGGTTCTTTTCCCGCGCGATAGAGAGACGGATCGAGAGAGAGAGAAAACTTCAGTCAGTCGGCGCTTTGGCTCCAGTTCTTGCAGGCGCCGTCATTAAGGACGAATTTGCTCTTTAATGCCTTTTAAACGGTAGCACGTTGCTGTAAAACCTTTCTAATTACGGAAGGAAAGGGGTGTACATGTCATTGGGACGAAAAGCAAATAACTCAAGAAAAAGTTGGGGTTTTTATTTTTCGCTTCGTTTCGTTGATTTACGGCCGTTCTTCAGGAATTACGATTGCCGACGGAGCAGCAGCAGCAACACCAACATCCGAGCACTGCTACCAACGTTTTGTAATTGCCTAAATTAAAACTTTTTTCCACCCCCCCCCCTTCTCTCGCTGCCTAAGTTCTATTCTCGATTATACTGCATGGGTAGGTAGGTAGGTGAGGGGGGGACGAGGGAAGTGGGAGGAGGGGTGCCATTCAAAGCTCTAATCTGGAGCGAGCACCTGCTTTGTAATTCATGCATTGCCGCGCCTCACTGACGACGGGTAAATACCATCAGGGCGAGCTGCTGTTGCCGATGTCGAAATGAAGCCTTACATTTTGAAGCTTGCGCAAGTCTCAAAACTGCAAACACCTTCTCCCCTTCTCTCTCTTACCAGCAGTTTCTCAGCAACCCACTCCTCCCTCCATCCGTCCCCTCATTCAAAGCACCCCCCGGCCCCCCCCTTAATGAGGCCCCATCGCTCTGCAATTACCCCTCGACACAATCGCCCTCTGTGATCCAACAAACTAAGACAGTTAATTTCCACTTGCCTAGGTAACGACCCGGGGTATGTGACGGTCTTACAGCGCGCGCGCCGCAAGACGCCGTCTCGGTGCTGGCATCTTTCAAAAGAAGCACTTTTAAACCGCTTAGCGCCGGCTTAACAACATTAAAGTTGTCGGGAACACTTGTTATCTTTGGATTTCATCTGCTTAAGGACAGATCAAGTCATTTTATGTGACACTTTCACAACCATTGAATGACCGTTTACGTATTTCTGTCACGGGACCGGTAATTATTTATGGCTGGAGGAGGGGAGGGAGCTCCCAGAGGAAATGATAATGTGATCACCAAATTTGCGATGACCCCTCCCCCTTCGAAACACTGAAAAAAATTTTTTACCCATCCCCCAACTCCAGACCCAAAAATAATGTGACCCTCCCCATTCCCCCCAAAAAATATGATATCCACTTGTCCATTGCGGCCTCTCGTTATGAACTTCTCTTATTCTCATTCAGTTTATGTTGGTGTATGTCCTATAATGTTCCTTGTTTTCTGGTAGTCAATCGTTCCTGTCGTCTGTATTATCCTGTCTTGGTCTACCAGTCCAGTTAGGTGCATGGTTGTCCTGCAATGGCCCTTGGTTTCTGCAAGTTTGTACTCCTACCCGTTTGTCGTGTTTGCTCTGCTTATTGGCCTGTGTTGTTTTGTCTTGTCTTTTGTTTTTTGTATTTCGTTATTCCACCCCCCCCCCCCTTTCTAGTGTATAATTCGATGTTTTGGGTATATAAGACCTTAGGTTTCTCCTGGTTTTTTTTCCCTCTTGTATTTGAAACCATGAAATAAACCCACTTTTGACTTTGGCTTTTGACTTTGAAATGCGCTTTTCGTATGCCTGTACTGTCTGCAGATGGTTTCCCGATTTCCTGTAGCCAAAATTAAGTCCATCAACTATTAATTGTTCTAGATAAATGGAGCGAGTCTTTGGAAACTGGAATTACAACTAATATTAGACTTTTTGATTTTAAGAAGGCATTTGAATCTGTCATTCACAGCAAGTTGCTTTTTAAACTGCATTTTTATGGATTCCAGGGAAATTTGTTGGACTGGGTAGGAGGCCTTGTTTGCGGGAGGATGCTGTCGTTGGTCACGATAAATCTGATGCGGAACCCATCATTGGTGGTGTCCCACAGGGATCGGTATTGGGTCCCATTCTGTTTGTTCTTTATTTGAACCACCAAAAAAACAAAAAATCCAGCTTCTAACCTAGAAAAATTCACCGACGATTTGAAAGTGTATTCACTTGTTATCTCCATTTCTGACTGTAACCTGCTACAGGATGAGGTAACCAATGCGTTGATGTGGTCTGAGAGTTGGCAGCTACCATTTCACGAAAAAAATGTATGGTATTCTCTATTAGGATAGAACCTATCCCCGTTAAATGCAACATTGGTGCAGCGGAACTAAACCATGTGGCATCTATAAAAGACCTTGGGGTATTTTTCCATGCTGACCTAAAATTCTCTTCCCATTGAAACTACATAACTATATCGACACTCTGCAATTGTAAGACGATGGTTTAATTCGGGAAACCTTTCGACCTATTTGTTGGCATACAAGATGTAAGTGCGTCCTGTGCTTGAGTATGCTAGCCAGGTTTGGCCACTGAGCCTGTTAAAGGACATTGATCAGATCGAATCGGTCCAGTGGAGATATACAAAGACTGTGCCGGGGCTACCAAAGTTAAACTGTGGGCAACTGCTTAAATTCCTAAAGTTGGATTCATTGGAACTGAGCAAATTGAAGGCTGATCTTGTTCTAACGTACACAATTTTACGTAATATTACCTCTCAATTTTTATTTTTTTGAGTTGAGAACTAAGCCAACTACTAGAGGCCTTGTTTTTTTAATTGATAATTAATCTACATTTCTTCATCTTCAGCAATAGAATTCGCTTAGTGAAGAGGCAATCTCATCCTTTATCTGAAAATACGTTTAGAAAACTATTAAATAAACATTGTTTCAAAGCCTTCCTTCTACGACTAGAATTCTAACGGCACTGGCCCCTTTTGTTTCATTGGGGGTGGTTGTTAGTGGTCCTCGGACCCTTTCCTTGCCCATTTGCCTTTTATTTTGGCAATCAAGTCTTTCATTATTAAATAAGTAGCATTCCACACCTACAAGTTCCCACTAGATGTAGGAAATGGAGCCTATTTTTTAACGAAAGGACAAGGTTGACCTAAAAATGTTCTATAAAAAAACACCGATATTCTTTACATCCATCTTGTGTCGAGTTTCTGTCTGCTACACCTTATAAGCCCTGATTCCGCAGTCCCGTCTGTCCCTCAAAGGGTTCAAAGGTTTTAGCGAGCGTTAACCACTCCTGGTCATCTGCCCGAAGCCCTAAGGCCCTATACACGTTACAAAGTGGCCTGCGACAATAAGACCTCTGTAAACAATAAAACTTAATTTACCACACTATAATATTATTTGCTAAAAATTGCCGCAGCTGGCCACCCTGTGTCACGGGCATAGGAGGTGATGTAGGGCTGGAGTTGAGGATGATGGGATTTTTTGGCATGTGCCAGTTTTGTCTTGAGAGTTTGGTTTAATCTGTTGCATTGGTTGTTGTTTATTGTTATTGTTATCATTATCTTTATGCTTCGGGCAGATAACCTTAGGGCTTCGGGCAGATGACCAGGAGTGGTTAACGCTCATTAGACCCTTTGTACCCTTTGTAACAGGCGTACGACATCTGGTCACAGCCCGGACTCAATAAAATCAAATTCCGCAGCTTCCAACAAATCAAAAAAAAACTATGCATTTTTAGTCTTGAGAAACCGCTCTCACAGCTTGGCTTGTCTAAACACGCCAGTTTTATTACCTGCAGCAAGATGGCCACTTGCAGCATAGTCGCTAGGCAGTGGATAGTGTTTTGTCTCATTGATGCTGCTCTCTCCTCTCCTTATCTTCACGCCGTTTGCTGCAGCACTCCTAAAGCCCTAACCAGACTGGCTGCTCGCGGCTGCACGTAGTCGCAGTATGGTGTAAAAAAGACTTCAATATTGGTCCTTACCGCAACAGCAACCATACGATTGCGGCAATTTTGACCTTGTAGGCACGTAGTCGCGCATTGCTTCGCACGAAATTTTCTTCTGTCTGGAGAGGCCTTAAAACTCTCATACAACCCGGAGATGTTAATGTGAATGCGGGAAATATGGACATCTTTTCTCCTATTAATTAGGGAATGACTTTTCGATAACTTTGTAATTAACCTTCATTTATATTAATAAACAAAAACGGAACGTTAAATGTTTAGAGTAAGGGTCTAATAGACTAATAGTCAAAACCTAGAAGGAACACGGACAAGGTTTGACAGTAAGGGTCTACGTGTAAAATTTTGTAAGAGGCTGGTAAGCATTAGACCCTTACTACCTGGTGGTCAGAATCTACGAGTCATGCACTCAGCTTCCATGTTTAATGACGGAAGGACGGTATGACGTCATTACGTTGCACCCGCACGCCAATCGAACGCGCACGCAAGATGGCGGCTGCTGCTAAACCGCCGACTCAGGGAGGTATGAGAACTAATTTAACACTAATTTTACACGAATTTTACACTTTAGCGTCTTCAAAACGTCTGCTAAATGACACGTAAGTTGTATTTATGCTTGACGCGCTGTAGTAATCATATATAGGTATTCTCAAAGTAGATTTTTCGCACAGTTCGTCTTCCTGTTGTAATCGAAACCGAAACTACATACAAATCCAGCGCCGTATAGTGGCTTTATAGTAGCTTTCTGCTTTTACTGTTAGTGGCGCTGGTCACCAATAAGCATGGCGATGTATTAGGAACGCCATGTTCCTTTTATCAGTAAAGGCTGACATTTTCAGCAGCGCCAGGAATAAACAATTTGAAAGAAACTGCCTGAACGGACAGAATACGGACATACAAACACTTTCAAAGTCTACTAAAACTTTCAAAGTCTACTACTCGACGGCGAAGCAAGGCATGGAGAGACGGAGGAAAGTTTCGGACTGGAGGCACATCCTTCGTAAACATGGTACGCGGACACATAGCACCCTAATTTGGCACTGGACAAATAGGCACTGGACAAATAGGCACTCGGGCAATAGGCACCCGGATAAATAGGCACCCGGACACTGGACAAATAGGCACTAAGTAAAAATAATTTTTTTTTTAAATTGGGATGGACTGCCTTCAAATTGGGGGGTGATGGGAAAAATTTCGAATTAGTCCGATTTTTCTATTAAATGATCGTAGATCATAGCGTTCAAAACTGCTAAAAATGTATGGCATCTTGATTACACTATAGCATCTGTGATGTTACGTGTTAGCCGCAGTGAGTGCGGAGCGTGAGCGAGGCAGCGTAATTTGAAACATTAATTCACCACAAAAAATTTCGAAAGAAAATGCAAAAATTTCCCCTCCTCTCAACGGTGCTACACGACTAAGTGTCCCAGATGTAAAACAATACAGAATTTGATGGCAATTCATCCCAATGAAAAAGGAAAGAAAAAAATTGGTGCCTATTTGTCCGGGTGCCTATTTGTCCAAGTGCCTATTTGTCCAGTGCCTAAATTAGGGTGCCTATGTGTCCGGTGCCTAATTGTCCAGTACCTACGTGTCCTACATTCGTATACAGGTCATACGGTATTTTCACAAACTCACCGAACTACAAACCGATTACGCAAAAACCGACTCCGTAGTTGTCTGAGGCTACATCGTTTGGAGCAAAGTGAGGCACGCAGACGAATGTTCGGGGCCACTAGACTATTAGGTCGGGTTCCCTTACTGCCACCCTCTACCACCCGTGCTAAAGGTCGGACTAAAAATCGTGCTAAAAACACGAATATCTCCGAAAAAAAATGTGAATCGTGAAATTTTAAACAAATTCGAACAAAACTGCAAACATTGCAGTGTTTCAAATCGATAAACACACGAAATCCAAATTTGGGCAAGTATAGTAAACCTCACTTCAGCTTCGCTCGCTTCCCTTTCCAACTCTCGATGATAATTAACACTTTTCTTGCATCCTCTTCTTTAGGATAAAAAAAAAGGGAGGGGGGAAGAAGAGGGATTCGGTCCATCCAAGCTCCAAATGGTCAATTCCATTCTATTCGGAGTTGGGGGAAAAAGGGCATTTTCAGTCGATCTGCCATCTTGCTCTTTGATAAAACCAGCATGGCGCCACAGTGCTCATGCACTGCATAACGGAGCGAGTAAGCTAGCCCCGTTGTCCAATCAGCTCCACGAAGTCCGGTCCAGTTCAGAATAGCAGCAGAACCTGCAACCATAATCTAGGCTGATCTCGTGGCTCGGGGTGCGGGAGGAATGGCCAAGGCGGGCGACGTCGCCCTCTTGTGACACGAATGGCGACCGGACGAGACAGGAATGAAGACGCCATGACTCCGAGTGATCCCCAGTACGCTTCTGGGGCTGATGACCCGTCAACCAGCGCCTCCAGTCGAATTTGAGCACGGCGATCGATAGTCTAAGGGCAAGACCGGCCACCGAACGCATTGGGGCCTGAAAGAAACGGAAGGAGATGGAAGTAGACGGGACAGACAAAGTCTTTTGGGGGATGGGAATAGGGGAGTGTGTGGTGGGGGGAAGGGGGATGGTAAAGGAAGAAAAGGGGGTGCGGGGATGGTGGTACGCCCCCCCCCCCCTCTCCCACGAAAAAAAAAGCTGACAGTTGCGTCTTTGGTTTCGCAAGGTCTGCCAAGGAGACAAGGACAGCTTTTGTGCTGCTGCCTCTTCTGTGAATAAAGGCAAATTTTTCGTATGGATTCAAGTGAAATAATGGCAGCAGGCTTACAAATTTTGTTGATTGTGTATGCTGGCCTTATGAGCTAAGTTGCCCCGTCTTAAGGCGGGTGAAGTTAGTTGTAATAACGTTCTGAAATGACGTGATTCGTGAATTTTAACCGTGTCCGCCCTTTCTCCTGCGTGAATTTTAGGATAACTATTTTGTACTGGCTGAAGGATTGTGTTGGATTGATTGATTGAAGGTTTGATGAGTTTTATTGAGCCGAAACGGGCTGGAAACCATGCGCTCACAACTATAGAGCAGTGACATTTGCCGCCATACTGGCACCAGATTGGCACCAATATGGGTTTTGAAAGGAATAACTACAAAGTGCACTACATAAAAATGGAGGGAAAAACAACGGAAGAGCGGATTTCTTAGGCTTAAAATAACGTTGTTTTCTCCAACAACAAAAATCGCGCGTTTTAGGTCTAAGAAATCACTCTTCACAGCATCGGCTTCAGTATGACGCCCTTCTGTTTCTCTCTGCAGTGCCCCTTGCAGCATAGAGTTTGTCGTATCACTGCTCTATACTAGACTTGGTGGCTGCAGTTGCGTCTTACCTGGTTGGTTCCAGGTGTGTTTTATGCTAATGTATGTCATCGTTTTGACCTGTATTAGGTGAACAAGACTTTTAAGGTATTTTGGCCGAAAATTAAGGCTGAATTCATGTTTATTCTCTTGTGGGATTTCACTTACTGTCAGAGACGTGTGGCGTTCACTGGAGTAATTACTTTACCTTGTTCCTGCAAGAATACGTCGAATAATTTGGCCGACCGAAAAAAAAAAACGAACAATTACCTTGAGTGATAGAGTAACCAAAAAAGTAGGAAGATCGATTTTTGCAGAATGTGGAACAACTGTAAACCATTGGTAAAAACTGATAGTGCGCAACAACAAAATACAGTGTAGCCTAAATCACAACCTTTCAATGGCAATCTAGACAGTCATCAAAGTAGGACAAGATGCAATTTAAAATTTAAAACAGCGTACAAGAAATTTTTCTGACCCATCTCACTCAAAAGTTAGCTCCGGTTAACCTTTCCTTTCCTCAATAAACTTGGATGGTTTAAAAATTTGATTTAGGTATCGTCGGGCGTTCCGTCATTACGACGTACCAATAGGTTTAATATAAAATTTTCATTGACAATATTGTCAACAATTCTAATTAAAGCAAACAAACACTACCATTTAGGCAACCGGCGCCCGCCCCCCCCCCAATACCAAGCTTTACCACAATTTTGTCTTTAAAGTCACTTGTCAAGTTCCCCTTTTATATGGAGTAGTTGTGAACAGTTTTAGCAAGTAAATCTTTTACAACATTGATTGAGTGAATAGTGTTTGCGATGGGAGAAACTCTTTTTACTTCTGCAAACTGCTTGCAAACCCAGTAAAATATGCAGATCCACGCAAATCACTGCAAGTCAGAAAATCTAAATGAAACCTACGAATTTGTGATCTCTACGAAATCTGCAAATCCAAGCGAAATTTTGCAAATCCGAACAAATCTTGCAAATCCGTACATATCTGTGCAAATCTGTACGAATCTTGCAAATCCGTGAAAATCCCTGCGAATATGTGCAAATCAATGCAAATATGCAAATCTTAATGCAAATGTGAAAATCTAATGTAATGATTTCGGATTTGCCAATCTCGTACTCTATTTCCGGATTTGTCGGACCACTCGGATTTGTCGGACCAGTCTTTCTTCATAGTGTGCCATCTCCTGGCGACACATGGCTGCAACTACTCCGTCTTCCTTCTCTTCTCAAGAACCGTCAGTCGTTGTCATGATTTTTTTTTATCGTCCATATACATATTTGGCTTGTGAGGATGCATCTTTTGGGATGAGACCCTCTTCTGTTCAGGGATCATGACCAGAGCCAATCGGAAAGCAGTAAATTATGACGTCATCACCGTGGAGCAACACGGTGCCCATTCCTGTCAATTCTGTTCAAGCGAAGCGATTTCTGTCACTTCGGTCAAACCTTATCTGCTGTTTTCAGTCTGTCCAAGCCTTATCAAACTCTTTCAAGCTATTGTCAAACCATTTCGAGCGATTAAAAAACTTGACCATCCGTAGTCAGCCTAAGTTTTCTCAATTGCAGCAATCATGTGTCGCCATCTATTGTCATAGCCGTAATACTACGTATTATGGCGACCTTCCCCCGTTGCCACCTCGAGGTGCTCTGGGGTCAGCTATCGTAATGATTAATGTACGACTCATCGTCAGGGTGCTTTCATGACAGTCAATCGCATTGCTTTATTCAAATGTAACAAATGCACCTGCCGTATCTACTTTCTCATGCTACATGCCCTTAACAACCTACAAGTCCTCACTGACATTTTAGGGTGGGGGTTAGGAAAATATCGCTGTATTTATTACGTAACAACAACACACCACCAGTCATCAGAGCACAACATGACCAGTCAACACAACATACAATTCTTGAAAATTCAATAAGAAAATATGTTTTAGCTTTATAATTTTATGCACGGTTGAATATTGATTGAAAACGAAACAGAACAGTAGATGCTGTTGCAGCACTCGACTGTTATAACGGGATTGAAATAAAACATGTGAAAATAACACGACCAAAAGTGTTTATGTGTGGGGGGACACCCCCAACCATTAGTCCAAGTCGGAAATGCAGGAGTACCATTTTTTAAACTGGAGGGAGGGGGAGGGGAATTTGATATTAGGAGGAGGGGGTATAGGCAGCACTGGGTTACCAAGCGAAGGTTTTTATTCGTTTCGAGCCATACCATCGACTCTAATTGATTACAGAACCTAAGTATTTCGGCGTTGTTAACTATATAGAACTTCTCTTCCTCTTTACCCGTGCCAAAAACCCGGTAGCTTTTTATTTATGGGTTATTAACTAAGCCATGAATTTCATCAGTTTCCTTCAAGCCGTAACGGCTGGCGGGCGAGCAACGTACCACCAAAAATTACCACCATGAAAACTGAACCAAAATGGCAGAGGTTCAACTTAACGCAGTTATTCGTCCTTAGTGTAATGTAGTATTCAGGTATCGATCTGTTAGCCATTACCGTCCGCATTTATATTTACGTCATGTATTCTTCGAAATGGATTCTTCATCATTAGCACTTAAATACGTTTTTCAGCAGCTGTGGTAATGGCAGCTGCGCTTTCCACCTTGTTACGAAAACAACGTTGGCTGGGATGACAGCAGAGCCATAGTTTGCAATATTGTGCGGCCCGGAAGAGAGAGGGCGTGCCGGTTGGTTTAAGTTAGGCCACATTGGTTTCTTATTTTTTTTTATTCCTGCGTTTAGTGTTAGGAGCAGACGTTTCTGCCAACCGGGAATCTGGAACCTGGAAAAACTCAGGGGGTTTAAACTATAACGTTTGAAACTTAGGGAAAAGTCTGGGAATTTAAACTATACGTTTGAAACTTAGGGGAAACACTGGGAATTTAAACTACGGTTGAAACTTAGGCAAACCTCAAGGAATCTATATAACTAACATCGTAAGATTTGCTTGTTTGTGTTTGCGTCGCCAGATCACCGAGATTCCCACTACTAACTATTGAACTGTCCGTCTAAATAATGACTCTAACTCGCTTTTCAACAAAGAGGCTCAGTACTGATGACGTCATGTTTTTTCCAGTCACAATTATTTTCATGCAAACGGGATCTAGGCCTATGTCTCTAAACCCTGGCCCTAACTAAATCCCATGAAAGCTTGGGCGGCTGCTAACGGGAAATCGCATGTATGTGAATTGTGAGTGTCAGCAGTGGGAATCTAGATAATCCATATTCTATTGACATCCGTAGTGGGAATCTAGATAATCTTTATTCCGTTGAAATCTGAAGTGGGGGTCTAGGCCTCTATGTTTCTTAACCCTGGATCTAACAAAATCTAATGAAAGCTTGGACGACTGCTCACAGGAAATCACAGCATTTTCATGCAAATGAGAAATCACAACAATGCTCTACAAAACCGGCCATGTACAGGGAGCTGCCCTAATTTAAACTACGTTTGAAACTCGGGGAATTCTCAGATTTTTCACACAAAAAAACCTGAAAAATACAGGGAATTTATAAAATTAAGATCATGATATTTGTTTGTTTGTTAGTTGGTTTGTTTGTGTGTGTGTTTGTGTCCGTAGTCTGTGTCTGTCATACGGAATTATCTGTATGAGTAATAATTCGAACTGTATTTTCAACAAAGAGGCACAGTACTGATGACGTCACAATATTTTCACACAAACGGGATCTAGGGCTCTTTGTCTCTTAACCTTTGATCCAACTAAATATAATGAAAGCTTGGGCGACTGCTAATAGGGAAAACACAATATTTTCTTGCTAACGAGATATCATAACAATGCCATATAAAACCAGCCATATACGGGCGCCCCCCCCCCCCCCCCCCTGCCCTAGTTTAAACTACATTTGAAACGCAGGGAAAACTCAGGGAATGCTCAGATATTTCACAAAAAAACCTGGAAACTCAGGGAAATAAAAAACAACAATAAACTACATAAAAAAAAAATTATTATGTTAATACGCTGCGTTAAAAAACTGTTATCCTTCTATTTCTGTGTTGACGCCTACAAGTTCGTTGAATGGGGCTCACAACTATTTTACACGATGTGAGCCCTTTTAAACAGTAAAACGGGTAAAATTTCCCAAAAAAAATCCTTCTTAAAATTACGGTAAATACCGTGGAAATTGACTTCAACTGCTGTGGAAAAAACCTATAAAACTCAGGGAAATTAGTTTTAATATTTTGGTGGGAATACCGAATGAACGGTTTGGCCTCGAATATGTTGCTAAAACGGCTAAAACGGCACGTTGCCATGGGAGGAAAATTCGGCAGTCTCGGAAGTATTCTCGATCTCTGCGTGTTTGTACGAGATGCGCCCGACGTTTATACCCGATTTCAATTCGAGCTTGCTTTTAAACCAAACTTACATGATGTACCCAACAAGATAAATTTTAAATTGTTTGGTAGTGGAAGGTAATTAAATAAAACCAGTTAACCAGATTAAGCAAGAATAGTAACCGATTCATGGACCAAAGTAATTTGATTTTTTTTTCTTTAACCTTGGAGAACGCACGAGTATAAATCTTCATTTTATATTTTTTCTCCCTAAGCAGACATGATGAAACCACCATCAGATTTGAGCGTTTTGTGTGCGTCAGCATTCTTGATAAAATCTTTTCAAAGGATTTTGACAACGAAGGAGAAAACTCACGTATTTTGGGCACAGGGCCAAAACTTGCTAGTGTACGATAATGTGTGGTTTTGCCATGGTAAGGGCACGTTCATGCTACCACTCGCTTTTGCATGCTCGCAGCTAGAAGCTAGAAATCACCTCAAATTCCAACATGGCGGCGGTTTTATGTCTGCCGCCTCGCAACGAAAACAGCAAATAACGTGAGTTCAGAAGCGTTTGGGAAAATTGTTTCGTCATGAGGAATTCTTTATATTATTGGCGCGGATTATAAGACTGCAAGTTTTTACTCAAACGATGTCGGATTTAGCTAATCCAGTTAGCGTTGTTACCATGGCAATGTCACCTTTGCCATCGCGATTGAGTTACAGCTGCGAGAATGCAAAGGCGAGTCGCTGCATAAACGCCCCCTAACACTACTTGGAAAATAAAGAATCAGAGGGGGGGGGGGGGGGGGGCGGAGGACAGGTAGTCCAAAGTCGAATGAGTGACAGAAGAATTTAAAGTATGGGAATCTCATGGTTAGTGTGGTGAGATTTCTTCACTCTGTTGCTTGAAGGTCGAATTTATGAACTACGAAAACAAAAACCACGTGGAAAGAATCCTGAAAAAAACCGCAGTCGTAGGGAAAAAATGCAGAAAAAAAGCTGCGGATTAAAAAACTACGGGGAAGAAAAAACATTACATAAGTCGTTTTCTGATGAAACGCCCATTTGGCTCTCCGTCCTGTAATCACTTGCAATTCACCTTTATTGTTTTCCTGTCGTTCACTCTATGAACGTGCGGCTTCAAATATCACTTCAGTGAAGATTGGAAAGTATGTGTACACGTGTGCATATTAAATGTTTAGGAAAAATGCAAGCACTGGGACAATTACATGTGCACTTTGGGCTTCTCCTGTTCAACATGCATAATAAATGCACGCATGTTACCTTTTGACCGTGTTAGTATGGCTGAGCTGTAAGGAGTCATGACTTTCGCTTCAAAGGTCATGGATTAATTTCCCGACACAGGCAGTCTGACATTTTAGTCCAAAAGGAAACGGAAACAGGATCGCATCCGTGTTTATTTGCCATGTCAACTAGGACGTCATTTGGCTATTATACAACATTATTATAAGAATTGAAGATGATTGAATTTATTAGGCATTAACACTCAATTTTTGATCGGCCACGACTTGCATTTTTACAACGAACATCACGACTGCACGTGCGGTGGCAGTACAGCACACATACACATTCAGGGCCTACATGTCCAAAATTTAAATCAATCGGTACAGCAGTTTTTGCACTAGGATACCTGTTGTTGGCAGCTGTACAGGATATATTATTGTTGACATATTATTGCACCAGGATACATATTATTAGCAGCGGTTAACTTCTAGGGATTATTTGAATGTGAAGCTCCGCGATTCCAGCTGGTTTAACTTAGCACATATTTTTGGTGGTTATTGCTCAACCACATATGTCAAACCTCGGCTTTTTCTCCTGGTAAACCTGGTCTGCTCATGGCCACGGCTATGTCCAAAATTTTAAATTATTCGGATCAACAGTTTTTCTATGATGCTGTTACAATCTTTGCATTGGCGTCTTTTAACAGAACAGTGACATGTGCCGCCATATTGGCACCAGTATGGGTTTTGGAGGGCATAACTACAAGGTGCACTACATAAAAATGGAGGGAAAAACAGCGAAAGAGCGGATTTCTTAGGCTTAAAATAACGTTGTTTTCTCCAACAACAAAAATCGCGCGTCTTAGGTCTAAGAAATCACTCTTCACAGCATCGGCTTCAGTATGACGCCCTTCTGTTTCTCTCTGCAGTGCCCCTTGCAGCTAACCCATTAAGCCTCCAGCATAGAGTTATATACAATAATACTACGTCGTGTCACTGCTCTATAGCAGTGGCTTTTCTACTGAGAGCAATGACAACTTGGGCCCCATGCTCTTGAATCTTAGTAATCAATGAATTTGGAGAAAAGCTACTTACTTTACATTTTATCTTCCTTTTACATCTTTGACAAAGGTTGCTGAAAATTTTGCTGCTGAAATATCGGATATTACATTGTTTTAGATGTCGGTACTTACAGTTCTGTGATTATTACATTGTTTGGTCTACGCCTGCTTTTTGAATTACTATTGTCCCTGTTTACACCTTTCCAAATGAACTTTATTTACCGATCACGTGACCCCCCGTCGTTGTTATGCATAAGCAAGTTATACGCAGCGTGCCCGAGTCACCTTCAACATAAACAAGAGTAACAAATTAATTTATACTTCGTGCTTTGATCCCGAAGGCTAAATTTCCACCGAATACATAATAACCGCAGTAACGACGAAAATGTCGAATAAACACACGCGTTGTTTTCTTCCATCCGCCTCAAGGCACAGTCTCGAAACGAACACGACAACCAAGATGGCGGCCATAAAAATGACACGCTTTCGTCCAACCGTCAGCAAACACGGGAGTGACTGGCGTAAGCGCCCATCCGGGAGTCGTAAGCCGCCAGTATTTTGCGAATTATTAATTGAAAGAGTGGACTTTAGTGGTTCATTAGGAATTTAAAGAGCGACACATGGCGGGCTGGCAATAAAGTAAATTTACTTTCCACCCTTTTGCTAGGTCATTAAGTTCTCAATGACGGACGCGGTCATCGTTTCCACTAGTTAGGGCTTTTTAGAACCAGATCGGAGACGAAATGTATGAGGAGTCTCCATCATCATTCTACCCCCATGGTCCACCTAGACGACGTATGGTAAACTACGTTTACCGGACAAGCAAATTCACGATTTAAGGCGCAGCCATATGTGGGACGTCCGCTTTTAAATTATGGGATGGCAGAGCCGCCATAAAGATTGAACATGGTGAGCAAGTTCAGTCGCAGTAACTCAAAAATGTTGGACAAAGTTGGAAGAGTAGGGTAAAACACGCACAACTGCAGTTAAACTGTGATACTGTTTGCAAAAATTTATCTTAGCACAGGCAAAAGTTTGAACTAATCTTCCAATAGCTGGTCGATTTTATAAATTGACGTTTGCATCGTTTTTAAGATATGCAGCGTTTTCACATTTGTGGCACCCTGCCTGCAATACATGCGTCGTCTTCGTCGCACACCACGTGACGAGTTATAGGATATGTATCTCGCGTAATCTCATTCCAGCGAGAACGGTGGGCCCCAAAAGCGCCGCCACGTTTCTTCTGTTTTTATTGTTGTTTTAATGTGAAATTGCTGTTAAGCTCCTTATAGGGCGTTACAATAATTTTGTAAATTAAATAAGTAAATAGTAGGAAAATAGTATCTTTGTTATTGCTAATAATGATGGTAATAATTTTATTACTATTATATATCTTTTTCAATGATTCACTCAAACTTTGCGTTCTTGCAGAAGTTGACATTTGTAATTCTTGTGTTGTTTTTCAGTTACTTTTTCTCTATGGTAACCAACACGCCAAACGCGACCATTAGCTCTTGTGGGGTGAGGGCATATACGGCATTTGTACTGTTCACCTGATTCAATAAACCAATTCTCTATAGAGCAGTGACATTTGCCGCCATATTGGCGCCAGTATGGGTTTTGGAGGGCATAACTACAAGGTGCACTACATAAAAATGGAGGGAAAAACAACGACAGAGCAGATTTCTTAGGCTTAAAAAACGTTGTTTTATCCAACAACGAAAATCGCGCGTTTTAGGTCTAAGAAATCACTCTTCACAGCATCGGCTTCAGTATGACGCCCTTCTGTTTCTCTCTGCAGTGCCCCTTGCAGCTAACCCATATATAGATATAAGGCTATATATAGATTGGCCTCTCGCGACTCTCATTCAGACGAGAACAGGAAATTAGCTGGCCAAGCGCAGGAAGTAGTGCAAATTGCGAATGTTTGGAATTCATTGTTTCTAATATACCTGCGACCCCTTGGTTCCACTGCTGGCATTGAGTCTTGGGCAAGGTGGCCTGATGGTTAGCATGACCGTCTTGTGTGCCAGAGGTCTCGGGTTCGAGTCCGGCATCAGCCACCCCTGGCATTTTCGGGAAGAGAAGGGCCCTGTGATGTCTCGTGCTCATGTCGATTGTGGCATGTAGAACAACCTGGGAATTTCCGATGGGATTTACCTAGAAAAATTGTCCCTCTCTCTCCTTCTGGCGCCATGGCTACGGCTGGGAGCGCGTCAAAAGCTGGGCTCGTACCGAGTCAGATGTCGAACTAGTGTCCGATTTACTATTGTGGAAAACGTACGTTACAAATTACACTGTGTAGGTTTTTACGTAGTATGTGAAATGTATTACTTGTGTGGCGAATTATCCAAGCGTGTGTCAGTTTGCAGTAACGCTTGAATAACCTTGAAGTGAGGACACGTTTTGTTTCTCGAGCCAAGGCCGACTGGGGCAGAAATTGAGTAGCTTGCATCCCAGCTCCTCGCCTGTTCGCAAGTGTGACGGTAAGTTATTGCCTGTTAGCACTGCTTTCGTAAATAAGGTTTAGGCGGTGTCAAATCAACTGGGCGAGAGCCAGAGAGCGAAATCTGCCGTTTCTCTTCCAACATGCATACTCCAACGTTCTACGAACCTGTATGCTTTTTATAAGCTCACTATGAGATCTATTTTGGGGCTTGTTTAACATGCCTGTAGTGTGTGGCGCGGCGGCAACCTAAACCACTACACTTTGATTGAGGTTGGTGCTAATGACCTAGCTGTCGACGTGCCATTAAACCTCAACCCCCGACCCCCCCCCAGTACCCATCACAAACCTGATCCTCGGGTATTGGAAGATATGCAGGATATGACGTCGGATCGTCAGGAAATGGCGTCACTTCCTGCAGAGGAGAAGCCAAGCAAAACAATGTATGTATGTGGTTTCACTTTCCTCACCGAAAGTAAGGTCACGCATAGTTCTATAAGAAATGAAACGATTATGCTGAGCAACTGAAAAAAGGACACACGATTGCATAGTGAGATTTACTGCATTAGTTCATCCGTAAATTAAATTAAATTGAATTAAATTAATACCGGAAGAAAGCAAGCTTATGTAACCGGTTCACAGCAAAACATGCAACAAAAACTTTACCACTGAGTCAGATCGTATTCCAACTACTGGTTGAAGGTGCTGTCACAACACGTTCTGGGAGTGAGTTCCAAGAATTAATGGCTCTCACAGTGAAGCAAGACTGTCCAACAATGGTGCGGATTCGTGGTTTTGTCAACTTCGTGCTGTGTCCTCTTGTTTGTATGGCAGTCGAACGTTGAAAAAATTGGTCGACAGGCAAAATCACTTCGCCAGACAGAATTTGACGAGTCTTGATAAGGTTACTTCTTGAACGCCTATTAATAGTATCCAATAAATGATCCAGACCTGACCGTAGAGATGGGATTATTATTACGAATAATAATGAGAACCAAACAAAACACAGAAAAAATGCCACGTTTCGATATTCCATGCAGCTCGTCATCAAGCAAAAAATATCCAAAACGGGGAAAGGCAAACTCTCATTTAAAACACTAAAAACTGCAACATACAACTACCAAACCAAGATTCAAGCAATAAGATAAAAAATAAAAAACGCATTAAAAACAATTTTGAACCTAATTCAGCCGGAAAGCGACTAATAGGAAACCCAGAGGCGATGTCCAACCTGACTAGTGGGTTGAAGTGGAGTGGGCGGGGCAATGTACCCACTGATTTTAACGCGGTTTTTTTTCTTGGGTTGTGGTTTCTTGAATAATGGCTTTGAAGCTACGTGTTGCTGTTTTTGACAGTGTTTTAAATATGCTTTTGGCTTTTTCCACTTGGATAACTTTGCCCACTTGGAAGAGAACCCGTAAGGTCACACAACGAACAACCCTGAATTTGCGGTAGCTCTACAGCCTAATAGGCCTCGGTCACATTGTAATGAAGCCGCCATCTTTGTTCCCCATTACGTCACTGAACCGCCATCTTTGTTCCCCACCATACTGTTACCAAGACTATATACGGTTGGATCATAATATGGTTGGATGGAATGTCTGAAATTACAATTATTCGAGATTTGACCCCTTGTGGGTGCTTTTCCTTGTCAAGAAGCTCTATATCCCTACAAATGTTGACCATGCTTCCCGTTTCTACCAAAGAATTTTAATTATTTTCTTTTGTGATAATAATATTGTAGTCCGTCCAGTAGATGTGCTGGCCAAAATACCTTCATGCCATGCCTGATTTGACTATACCCTCGAAGGAATCCCAACGGGCGCCACGTTGAATTTGCCAGCCTCCCCCCCCCCCCCCCCCCAAAAAAAAACAACCAAAGCGACGTGTCATAATGCTATACACGTTCGTCCAGCGTATGTGAGAAAAGTACACTCCAGAAGCTGAATACGGCAGTGGTCTACTGTAAAAGGTTTTTCAGGGTCAAAACCTCGGTGGGGGAGCTAACGGCACGACCCCGGGATCATATACAACAGTCTTTGTTCGCCTCACTTCGAAAATTTTTCCTGCTTTCAAGACAACGATTAAAGTGATTAAGGTAATTAATTCTTTACTGACATATAATGAACAACTGAACCCCCGAAAAAAAAAAAAGAATAAATCATGGCGAATTTAACCCTTTTTGTTCTTAGAAACTGGGCGAATATTCGACGTAGTTATATTTTTTTATGTAAAAATTTATAGATTTAGAGTCCTTTTTCCCTCTTCGTGAAAAACAATAAGTAAAATAACGCAGTTTGTTACCGCGTTATTGCTAGACCACTTTGGTTACAAGGGTTGCTATGTAGAATTAACCTTCGGGCCCCATATTACGTTATTGCACCGTGATTTTGCATTTATTAAGGAAATGTCAGTGGAGGAGGAGGTGGAGGGGTTAGGGGAGTTGGGGAGAAAGCTTCGGGAAGTTGGCAACGATTACTTTTTGGCTTCCTTCTCCCCTACTCCCGCATTAAATCCAGGAATCCTATTCACTCCTGTGTGGCTTCATTCGGGAATGCAAACCGTTGGCGTGGTCTTGAATCGTTGACCTCATGCCGTGTTGCAGCATCGTCAGCACTTTTTTCTTCTTTTGTTGTTGTTATTGTTGTATGGCCTGCCTTTTCGAGGATTTCACGACCAAAATTCCGTAATCACATCGTTACGACTATTGATTTAGGCGAACAACCGTCTCGCTGTTTCGCATCATTAGTGATGGTTCGAAGAGGTATGTAACGGTTTTAGCCGTACAGCCACGATCGATGAAATTGGACATTTATGTAGGGGTAGCAAGATTGGGGTGATCGGGTGATCATTTAAGGGGGAAATGTGGGGATTTTTCTCTGGTTTATGACAGTGATTAAACAGGAGGGAAAGCCAAATAGGCTTTTCGAGAAGGGTTTAATAAATACGGATTCTAACCTATTTACGTTGCCTTTTGGACTCAGACGTCGGACTGCCTGAACGGAGAATTGAACCCACCATCTCTGAAACTAAAGGCCCAAAGCCCTACGGCTGAGTCACACTGACACGACCGAAAGGAAACGTGCGTAGGCAGCGGCACTTGAACACCCACACATCCTTATAATAATGCTGGATCGGGCTGAGCATTTAAGGAAAAAAAAGGCCGAACAATCACTTCCTCCTCCTCACGCCAGCATTGCAAGTGGACTCTTCCATTCTACCAGCATGTCAAGTGCAGCTGGAAGGGAGCGGTCAATTAACTCACATAATAATAAAAGAAGGTATCGGCCAATAAGCTAATTATTAGGCCCAAGTGACAAATGTTAAGTGGAAGGTTTTACCACCATCAGGTAGTTGTTTTTTGCCGCATGAGGGAGGACACCGGAGGAAACCGTCGTGCAACGGGTGGGAAACAACCGGAGAAAAACCCGTACATATACTTTTCCCTTCCCAAGATCGAACCCGGGTCGGTACGAAGCCAGAGATGTACAGCTGGGACCAAAACACCTATCGAATCTGACGCCCCAGTGCTCGCAGCTACCCGTGCACCCACATAGCATAGCACGGGTTTCGTCTAGTTTACATATAAACATGTATTTTCAATCGCCACTGGAGGGACGCTTATTCGCGCGCAACACACCAAGTGAAACCGAAAGGAACACACAATAAGGGTGGAATTACGGATTAAACAGGACGGCAAGCCAAATTGGTTCGAGAAAGGTTAAATAAATACGATTGCAAACCTACAAGTGTCCCTCCAATGGCGATTGGAAAGTGTACGTTTATATATATGCGTGTTAAATGCTGCCTATGGACGTTTTCTGGCGCATGTGTAAGTATGGCCAAGCGGTGGGACTTCGGCCTTTCGATTTAGAGGTCGTGGGTTAAATTCCCCGGTCAGGCAGTCTGACATTTAAGTCCAAAAGGGAACTGTAGCATCCACATTTATTTATAATAATAATAAAAGCTTTTTTTTTTTAATTCTTAAATAAAAAACAGAACAATTACAGCATTTTATACAATTAAAAGAAAGATTTGGAACCTACCCAATTTTAGTTCCATTTCTTTCCACTAGACGCCTTTGCTAACAAAGTGTTGCCTGCAGTTTACATTCGTCAGGCATTTTCACATGATGATGTTACATTTTTTGCTTTTTTTTTTACCAAATGTTTGTTCTTTTTAAAGACAAAAATATTAAAAACTATAGGAAGCCCGTGCTTTGCACGAGGCCGGTCACATATCCCGGGACACATTTCCCGGGACATTTTCCCGGCAATCTTCCCGAAGACTTGTCAGATTGATCGACCACTCATGCCTGGCTCCTTTTTGGCTGCACGTAGAGTGGGAGAGTGCATTTTCAATGCGGGCGCGAGGAGGGAAGAAGTGGTTTTCCTTTAGGCTTTCCTTTTCCTTTTAGCCGGTCTCCGATATTATTATAAAGATATATACGCATAAAAGTTAAAACAGTAAGATACTTCGCTAACAACGGCATCTAGTAGTGAGACATGGTACTAAAATTGGTAAACTTCGAAATTTTTCATTTTATTATATAAAATGTGTTCAAAGACGTAGAATTGGGTGATTTAATGACGTCAATTTTAAAGATGGTGGCTCTCTGCTCTAAATTTGATGTGGCTTCCGTAAAAGCGCAGCCGTAAAAGCAAAAGAATTTTAGCTTCCTTTAAAATAGTCTCGTCACTTTGTTGCATGAATGAATAGGCATACTGTCGAACCAAATTTTCCATTAGGCCTATATCTGCTACTTACGAAATTAAAACTGCAATTAAAATAATTAGGCCTAAAAAATAAAAATTAGGCCTAAAATCATATTACCACGGCAACGTTTCAGTTGTTACGAGTCGCTGTGGACTTAATCAACAGCGTCTCTCTCGTCACTTCCTATACCACTGATCTATATAGGCTATGTAGTGCGTTACGTTGTAACACTGTAACTGTGTGTCCGAAGGCGCACCGTGTTGCAAAAATGAATACGCTGACTATACAATCCTAATCTCCGTTAGCTACTACTTATGGAGTTAAAACTTCTGGTAATTAGGCCTAAAAGCTGACAATTACACCTAAAATGTAAAATAGGCCTAAAAGCTGACACATTCTTAACCGGCAATTGTGAAGGTTACTGCTTTTAGATTAGTATCATAGAGATAGCTGTTGTAATGCGTGATAGAGGACGCCTCAACAGTGGAAGTGGATGAACATGTACAGAAGACCTGTGCGACTAAACAGTCGCTGTAGCCGCTTGTTAATCTTACCACTCTGTTCTCAGATGCGGTGGTCGCCTTACCTTATACGAAAAACGTTTCGGCCGCCATTTTGACACGAAGCAGAAAATCGGGTCCACCTTCAGTCTGACATTTTTTTTTTGGATGTCACCATCATTTTCAGCATTAAAAATTAATTGGAAAAAAATTAGTTAGTATTACTAAACTATTTGGACAACATATAATGTAGGACAGGAATCGGCAGCCATTTTGAAACAGTGGCCACCCCAATTTTCAATCGAAAGAGAAATATATTTGGGATCCCCTTATTCTTAAAGTGATCCATTGGGTCTAAAGCACACCCGGGAAAGAGGCTTGCTTGCGTAACAAACTTGTGCCGCATTATTTAATTGCCTGTTCTGTCCCATTCTTACCCGTTTTGTGGCCCTTTTCACGCCTTTATTTGCTCCTGTGATGTTTGACCGTAGGACACACGTGAGCCCAGCGTGGGCACCAATGGTAAAGAAAGACACGGACTACGCAGTGTGTAGGCTACAGCTGAAAAGACGCTTTACTTCCTGTAAGGGGTGGTATTTATACCTGTACACAGGAAGTCATGTGATTGATAACACTATATACATTAATGGTACAGACTATTAGATAGTTAAAGGGTAAGCTGGGTAGGGTTAACATAAAGGTGGAAAATTGACGGCAGCCATTGTGGAGCCACAAATGACGACTCCACAACAATACAGAGAACGAGAAAAAAAAACCAAAAAAAAAAATAATCTAAGCCTATCAGAAAACAAAATCATGATTACGACGGCAAGATATTTTTTTTTAGTTCGCTGTCTATTTTTAAAAGAAAGATACATAAGTTTTCGCTTTCGAGGAAAAAAAATCAAACACTTTTTTGAAAGCTTATGGTTACAAAATTTAAAAACAACTTAAGATGTTCAGGTTTTTAGAATAACAATTAACATTTCTGAAACTGGCTGAAAATTTGTCAGTTTTAAATTTTTTTACATTTCTGGAGCAATTTTTGTAAAGTTCATTTCGAATTCTAATTGTTGTTGTTCGACGTAGCCTTTTTTAGTTAGTTTCCTTTTAGCAGCAAACAGTACTGCAGCTGAAACGCTACAGCGTTGCTGTGGACATCTGGCTGCATATGTTGCTTTTTTGTTTTGTTTAACTATCTAATACGCTATACCATTAATGTATATAGTGTTATCAATCACATGACTTCCTGTAAGGGGTGGTATTTATACCTGCTGTACACAGGAAGTCATGTGATTGATAACACTATATACATTAATGGTATCGCCTATTAGATAGTTAAAGGGTAAGCTGGGTAGAGTTAACATACAGATGGAAAATTGACGGCAGCCATTGTGGAGCCACAAATGACGACTCCACAGCTCCTTTCATGCTAATTTTGCCCTTTTTGTAAGCCTGTGTGTGGGCCCTTTCTCAAGCAACGCAACACCAGGAAATGTCGGCAAAAATGACATTTTTCTTTACAAAAAGCATTTTGCGAAAGGCGCAGAGGCAACGCCCTCCTCCCCCCCCCCCCCTTCCCCTCCTGTGCATGCCGTCGGGATCTGATGATCATAATACGATCACTCGCAATCTACGGTTCTTGACGCAGGCAAGATGTAATCGTGCAAAGCGGTCTTGATATACAAGACGCATAATATTGGAAACTTCCTACCGGAAACGGAATTAGCAGCGGAAGTGCCACGGAATCCATCGTTCTCTTCGTGTGTTACGAAATTCCCTATTCCTATACATTACGGAAGGGAATAGGGGTGCGGGGGTGGTGGAGGTGGTGGGGGAGGGGAGGGGGGGGGGCGGTAGTCTCGTGGCACGAACATTGACCTCATTCCATCATCGTCAAAACCAGCCATCGGTTTTCCCTTTTCACGCGGAAGTCTAGCGCGCGCGTTCCGTAATCGCATCATAACGAACTATTGATTCTTTTGAAGTTCCGCACCTACCGTAACGCTTTCATTGTTGCTGTTTATAGGACGCCTCCTCAAAACCTTTGCAAATACTGTACCGTAGTGCAGAATAATCGTTGATTACGGTAAGCTAGTTGCCAGACGGGCGGTGATGGCGGAAACTAAAGGAGTGCAAAGCGCAAAGCCCGACTTTGATATGGAGATCAGTCACTCCCTACAAGCCCTGGTGGCGGAAAAACGTTTCTGTCGACGAGGCTATGTGAAGAGTTACCCGGAATGTATTTTTTTAACCGAAAGTATGTTCACAAGCGTAAGCAAAGTTTGCGTTGTTTCGGAATGAGTTACAATAACGTTTTAACGTAAGAAAGTGGGAGGTGTTGGATGCACTGGAGCGGTCTGGTCGCCCATGTGTGTATGTCCATGGTCGACCGAATTAAGTTTCTTAAAATTTTTGCGCGCACCGGCTAATAAACGATAATTTTCACTCACTTCGCTCACTCAATCAGCGCATCCCGTGACTCAAATCACGCACCCCACCGCTAATACTCCCCTCCCCCTTTCTATGATCACTTCTATAACATTTTTCCAGGTCCATATTCGCGTAAATATCAGCTATCATGTGACAAAATCTCCCCTCCCCCCATGGCTACTAACCCCCCCCCCCTTTTTCTAATGGTCGCTTCCATTATAGTCTTCCATGTTTGTGTTCATGCTGGCTGAAATAAATTAGGCTTAAAGCGGTCTCGAAGCTGCTTCTTGGAGGAGCATGCTGTCCTAGTTTGCAACACAGGTACGGTGGTCGCCCGTGTTCGACCGAATTCAGTTTCTTAAAATTTTTCCGCACACTGGCTAATAAACGATGATTTTCTGCTCACTTCGCTCACTCAATCAGCGCATCCTGTGACTCAAATCACGCGCCCCACCGCTAATACTCCCCTCCCCCTTGCTAATGGTCACTTCTATTATATTCTTCCATTTTCATGCTGGCAGAAATAAATGAGGCTCAAGGCGGTCTCGAAGCTTCGAGAAGCATGCTGTCCTGAAAAACTTCCCCAGTGCTTTCGGGGAACCAGACCCGCGGTGCCGTTGGTTCTTAGTTAAAAACAATAGTCTTGATTTCTGTGATCTTAAGTAGATTTTAGTTTACTACTGAATCGGCCAGTGTGATGGCGGTTAGGCTGCTTGCGAATCCCTTGGGCTAAACCACAGCAGCTAAACACGTTGATGAGATTACGCGAGAAATATGACTATTTCCATACAACAATAATAATAGGCTAAGCTTAATGGACTGATAAAAAAAAAACACATGCTTAAAACATCGGTGAAGTGTTCAGAGTATGTCACTGTAGCTCTTCTAGCTGCTGAGCCCAGTTCATTACAGACTGTCGAGGCATTCCTCCTACTAATTGGTATAGGTACACGAAAACCGGATTTGCCAATAACACTTCTAAAAGCTGGAATCGTGAGCTTCTTTAAGATAAAGGTAAGAAAATAACAGTGCCGAGCCGAGAATCAAAGATACCCTCCCTCCCCATCCCCCGCCCACGAACACCAATCAAAATCTCCAAACGTCGAGTCTTAAGCTTGTCACACACTGCTCCGTTCCGTTCCGTTTCGTCCCGTTCTGACGACTGACGGCAACGGATGGTCCAGCGCACATTGCATTCGTCGCTCACCGTTTTAGTCGGCTCCGATGAGCTTTTAAATTTGATTGCGCCCAAATTGGCAACGCAAATTAAGAAGGGCTTGTATAGGTAATTAAATATAAACGGGTAGTATATTAGGTATTAATTCTTTACGTTCGGGCGTGATGACATTTAAGTCCAGAAGGCAACTGAAATAGGTTCGCATCTATATTTAGTATGGGAAAGGCATTGTGCGCAGGCGCGTACACTTCTCCGATGCAATCAGTTTTTGACGGAAAGAATTCTGCCTCGACAATCCCGTCCGTCAGCCGACGGGTCGTCACGGAACGGGATGGAGCAGTACACGCGGCTCCTCTAATTGACATGCTTTTAATCAAACAGACATTTGACGGCCTGTGACGTGACGTGATGGAATGGAATGGAACGGACTAGTGTGCTACAAGCTTTGGAGAGCGGTTTAGTTTATAACCGTCACTGACGAGTGACCATTTGTTGAACTTTCTCAATTTTTTCTTTGTTTTTTTTTTCATACTGTACAATAGTATGGTTCTTTCTTCGTTGTTTTGAAGTATATAACATTACATTTTCTTCTTTGTTTATTCTTGTACTTTTTTTTGTTAATTTCATAGTATAAAATATTACATTTTTGGACGGATAAAGGTTAAATGTACACTAATAACAGCAGAACGTACGGCAAAGACCAATTTACAGGCTTCTTTACAAAAACATTTACGCTTTATTGTTAAGTGAAATTTCCAAACGCTGTCACTTTTGTGATTCAGTTTTAAATCATGGATGGCCAAAGAAGGTATAAGTGCTGCGAAAGGAGGTATAATAATTATTTTTTGTCGCCCACCATAATCATAAATGGACGAACTTAATGCCTTATGCTTTGAGGAATAATGCCAGCTGCATAGCTGTACAGTTTTAGGTATAAAGTCGGGGACTTATTATCTATAGTTATTGGTGAAGGATCGGGATTAGGATTGTTGTTTTCGAACACCACAATAAGTTATCTAAAAGAGGTTCCGGGATTAAATTAGTTTTGGTCATATATGATCGAAAAATGATCTACGCGTTTGTTGATGGACGATCGGGGATTGAATTAGTTTTGGTGATATACGACCGAAAATGATCTACACGTTTGTTGATGGAGAATTGGTGGTTGGATTAGTTTTTATTCACATAGGACCGACAAAACATCTACATGTGTATTGATATAGGATAGAAGATTGAGTAAGTTTTATTCATACATAATCGAAAAATGATCTGTACGTTTGTTAATGGAGGATTGCGGATTGGATTAGTTTTAGTCAAATTTGACCGAAAAATGATCTGATGTTTGTTGATGGAGGATGCATGGGGGGACTGGATTAGGTTTAGTCATGTAGGACCGAAAAATGATCTACAGGTTTGATGATCACCATCGGCTTTTACAAGTAAAAGAAGCGATTTTCAGCACCTAATCGGACTAGTTTCAGCTATAGCTTAAAAGCACAAATTACTGATTGTTTGGGGTTCCGTTCTGCCGAATGTTAGGCACCCATATTTACATAAATAAATACGGATGCAAACCTATTTGCGTTGCCTTTTGAACCTCAATGTCAGACTGCCTGAGCGGGGAATTGAACCTACCACCTTCGCGACCAAAGGCTGGCATCCTAACGCTAAGCCATACTGACACGGACCTTAGGTTTCAAAGGTCGTTGGCTCGGTTCTCTGCTCAGGCAGTTTTACATTTTAGTCCAAAAAGCAATGTAAATAGAGCAGTGACCGTAACGTAGTATTATTGTATATAACTCTACGGTGGAGCCAGTAACTGGGATAGCTGCAAGGGGCACTGGAGGGGAAAAAGAATGTCGTCTTACTGAAGCCAATGCTATTAGACCGGATTTCTTAAGCCTATAACGCGAGATTTTTGTTGTTGGAGAAAACAACGTTTTTTTAAGCCTAAGAAATCCGCTCTCAAAGCACTGTCTTGCAAACCTAGAGCAGCGGCAAGTGACGTCATACTGGCTGCGAGATACAATTTGGTGGGCATATAGCTACAAGGTGCACTAGATTAAAATGTAAGGGAAAACAACGGCACTTCTAGTCAAGACAGTGCTTTGAGAGCGGCTTTCTTAGGCTTAAAAAAAAGTTGTTTTCTTCAACAACAAAAATCGCGCGTTATAGGCTTAAGAAATCCAGTCTAATAGCATTGGCTTCAGTAAGACGCCCTTCTTTTTCCCCTCCAGTGCCCCTTGCAACTAACCCAGTTACTGGCTCCACCATAGAGTTTTATACCATAATACAACGTCGTGTCACTGCCCTATAGGTGTGAATACATGTTTATTTAACACTTATCGAGCCCATTTGGCTTTCCGTCCAGTTTGCCTCATATTTAAGCATTTTAATAGCAGTTGATCACTTTTTATATCCTCTCCTAACAAGCCTAAACAAGGGCAGAGCAGTCTGTCTAAAAAAAAAATCTTTGGGTGAGAGGAACTTGAATCCAAGTGAACATGCCATAGTATTGTTGCTCATCGGAATGGTTCAAAGTGCTACATTGCTACAAATGACAGCTGATCTCTGGCAGAGGCAACTTAAAGTTATACATCCTGCATCCAAGGCTCGCTGTGGTAACGCCCGGTGGCAAGTCGTCATGGGATGGAAGTTGAGTTGAGTTTAGTTTATTATTAATAATTAGGAGCATACAAGGACAATCATAATGTGACAAACCCTCATAACACAAGAGCAGATGCCCGCGTGTGGATTGGGGCCCTCACAAACATGTAAATCAAACAAACATAAAGGAAATATATTTCCTACAATCAGAACTAGGGATTACATGCGAGAAATTGTTTAAGAAAATATATATATATATATATGTGTGTATAACAATGAAATAACAACAATGAAAACAGAAAGACAAATTAGGTAAATATGCGAAGTTAGAACAAAAAACAGTACATGAATAATCCGAATAATCTGAACAAGACAATAATAGCACAATATTCTGCCAAAAGAAAAGAAGAATGCAAAATGAAACATAATATTTAAATTTAGACAAAGTCAAGTCACAACAATGAACAAATTTTCTAGGGTAGATGGGTTTAGATCAAGTAGCCACCTGAAAAAAATGTTTCTTAAAGGAATACTAAACCCTCCAACAATGAATTTTTTTATCGATAGTCTAGATACTGGAATTAATGTTAACAGGTATCTGACGTCAATGGGTGTCAGTGTTTAAGCCGTACGAATTTTTGAACCACCTGATTTAAGCAGACGATGCACAAGCTCTGGAGAAAATCCCGTTTGAGCCACCACGCGTCGTGACGTCATTACTTTTACGGCGCCTTCCACCTGTCTGCGTGACCTGCGCGTGCGCCAGAAACAAAACGGCATCGCCTGGGACTCTCGTAGTTGGGGCATTTCTGGCATCTACACTACGACAGGTCATCGCTGGCGGGATCCCACGGGTCTTCTGGGTTCTTTGATGTTTTCTTAGCGATCTCGCATCATTTTGCCTTCCGTTTACCACTTGCAACAGGCTCAAACTGATAAGGCTGCAACGAATTGACAGCGACAGCGTTGTTGGTAGCCATGTTTGTTTACAAGCAGAGAGTGGTCGCGCGCGCGCTGCACGATGGGAAGGATGCGCTCTCCACTTCCGTTATGGTTTTGACGTCACGCTGCTTCACGAAACCTCCATAGTCGCGAGCTCTCGTGGTGCTACGTTTGGTTGGGTATCTTAAAAAACGCACTTATTTTAATTTATTGCGACGTAAGTAAGAAGGCAAGCGACATTTTATAAGTTTTGAAGGGGTCTTTAGGGTCTTAGCTATCATTAAAAAAAATTGGAAAAGTGAGGGTTTAGTATTCCTTTAAACGATGACATCTCACTCAAAATTTTTATTTCTATGGGCAAGGAATTGTAGAACTTACTACCCAGAAAGTAACTGCATGTGTGGAGTCTTTCCCTATCAACTTTAGGTTGAACAACGTATGAATTGGATTCGTTCCTAGTGCGGTAATCGGTTACTAGACGAGTGGTGAAGTGAGCACCGTTTTTACGAAAATTAATTAAAGTTCTGTAGACGTACAGATGGCGGACTGGCAGGTATCGCGATAAGGTTCGTAAGGGGCGCACCAAGTTCAGCTGCGGGGTGCAGGATGGATCCTTACAGGCTCCACACACACGTAACTCATATGTCAATTATGTTTGCAATTTACACATAGCTCATTTTACGGATTAACTCGCTGCTGATCCTCTAGAGATTTAAAGACTTAAACTTTATATGCCTATTACAAAGCCAATTACTGATTTTTCTTGGCAAGCTAATATGCCACTTTTTTTAATTACCGCGTCCATCGAAACGGAAAACAGGAACGAGACAAAACACAGGAGAACAAAAAAGTTGGAGAAGCTAGTACGGTGAAAATAAAAGCAAAAAAAAAAAAAACGGTTTCGAGATTCCCCCACGGCTGCAACGTTGCCCCGTGGATTGAATAATTCAAACGGAAGCATCGAGACCAAGAGACCGATCACTGGTTAGCAACACGCAGAAACAGACTCCTTTTTTTTTTTTAATATTGATTGCAAGCAGTGGGACGCGGATCGGGATTGGGGACAGGAGGGGGAGGAAGGTCCACCCCCCCCCCCCCAAACAAAACGGTAAAAATTATATCAAAATATTTTCCATTTGTTGATAAAGTTCGTGAAACTGTAGTTAAAACACTCGTTTAGCACTGCAGACAAATACGACTTACGGGCTATTAATGTTGCGGTTTTTGCATTGTGGACAGTGTCTGGGGGGAGGGGGAGATAATTCTGGGGAGATAATTCCGTGGAGTAATTGAAAAGGACGGAAAGCCAATCGGCTCAGAAGGGTGAAATAAATACAGGTGCAAACCTATTTACGTTGCCTTTTGGACTTGTATGTCAGATTGCCTGAGTGGGGAATCGAACCCATGACCTTTGAAACCAAAGGCCGAGGCCGAGGCCGTGTCAGTTGCTCAGCGGTAAGACCTCGGCCTTTGGGTTCAAAGGTCGTAGGTTCGATTCACCGCTTAGGCTGTCCGACGTTTAAGACCAAAATGCAACGTAAACAGGTCTGCATCTGTATTTATTTAATCGGAGAGATAATGTCCGAGTTAAAGGGGGAATTTGACATCTATCGTTTTCGAGGAGTGAAAATGTCTGGAGAGAAAACAAACGTCTTGGGGTAAAAATGGCCAAATACCAACTTTTCAGCTGGCCATGGTGGGCGATTTGAGTTGAGCTAACATCAGTGATGTCATTTTGTTCTGCAGGATTTAAACTGAGTGTGGAGGATCATTTCCGGACCACCCCCCCCCCCCCCCCTGGTCAACTTTACGGTGGGCTGGAGGCCTCCCTGCAAAAGCCGGTCGAGCTGGCTTTTTGGCATCCCCTCTCCATCCCCGGTTTTTTTTACCCTCAATTTGGCTCTTACCATCCTCCTCCCCATCTATAACCACCAGACCTTTACGCACTCACATTTTGTTACTGTCATACGTTATTTGGATCTTTGGCTTGTTTTATCTTTCCTTCATGCAGTGATTTGTACATATTTAGTTAATTCAAATGATTGATCCTAGTACTGAGCCTTGGGGAACACCACGAAAAGATTATTCTTGCGGGCAAAGGGGCGAGGATGCTTTTAGGCCGCCCGCGCACTGGGCGGCCACAGCACGCGGTCAATGGTCGTCGCGGCCAAAAAACACGGCGACTGCCGCGCGGCCACGTCCGTATTTCATTGATAATTCTCGATCACGTGGTGGAAAATGAACCTGGAGCAAGTATGGTTGCCCTGTGGTCGCTTGCACGCCGCTCGGGATCCCAGTGGCCGCCGCGACTGCCTGGCCACCGCGGCCAAGTGCGCGTTGCTACATACACCTTTAGCATTCTCGTTGGCCGCAACGACCTGGCCGCGCGGCTTGGCCGCTGTGTGCGCGGGGGCCTTTAGTGAGAAACGAAAAAAAATAATGCTAAAACGTTAACTGAGGCTAGTAGGTTTTCTATGTACTCTCAAATTTCATGCGTCCCGTTGATGGCGGAAAAACTACCTCAACTGGACTTTTTTTTTCTGTTTTTTTTTTGGTGATATAGTATGCTGCGTGTTTCGTGTCGCAGCCGTTGTTTTTAGTTTATGGCCGTAAATGGACAAGAATTAAACTGTAAAAAAACGCACATCCGTACTTGCTCTTTAAAAAAGCAAATCCACCCCTGCTCGTGGTTCAGGTTGTCAGTAGCGCTAAACAGATTTGGCATCGAGACAGGAAAAACGTGATGCGAATCGATGTAAAAATGAAAGCAGTTAAGGGCGGGAAATCGGCACAAAGGAAAAGTAGGTTGCGTCGGTTAAGGAAGGGCCAAAAAAAAAAAAAAAAAAAGACCCAACCAAGAAAGAGCCAAAACCAAAAGAAGGTCGAACTTGCGGTGGTTTTTGAGAAAGTAAACAATTTGAAAACGGGTGGTAAAGCAAGTTGAAACTACTTTTGAAAGAACGGTATACGAACGATTTTTGGACCAAGCTCACAATTCCTCACGAAGTTTGCATAAGCAAAAAACCAAACCGCGACCAGCGGATTCAACCACTACGAAATGGCGCTTACCGAGAAACGTATTCCATCCATCAAAACGATCTTGGATTTTAAAGATGAACGCTTTCTTTTGCTCCAACCGACTCGGATCTCGTGAGTTCGGTTGGGATGTGCAACTGAAGTTTCATTTGATGCTATGTCCTGACCATGGTCACCAAACTATCAGGCTCGACCTATACAACAACATTAAGGGGATAAACAAAATGACGACGACGAGTGACTCATTTCTTGGAGGAATTGGCGTTACCATGTAAGTAAACTAACCGGCCCGCTCTACAGCGATATTAGGGGGGTAGACAAAATGGCCGCCACGTCTGGTCTGTTCTTCGAGGATCTTTTAAACCAATTCAGTTGCGAGCCTGAAAATCCAGCAAGGTCAAGTTTGAATAGCAGCCGGTTATGGGGGAACAGTACCAAATGCTTTAGCAATATCCAGAAAAATTCCAGTTGTTATGTTACCAGTGTCAAGTGAATTGTATACAGCGTTGGTGAATTCAAGAATAGCCTCCTTAGTGCCAACTCCTTTTTGAAAACCAAACAGACGTTCAGAGAAAAAGCTGGATTGCTCGAGGAAGTGTGATAATCTATTATTCATACACGTTTCAAGTAACTTTGAAATTACTGAAAGCAGTGAAATTGGACGATAATTACTAAAATTTTCCTTATCCCCTGATTGAAAGATAGGGGTAACAATGGCTTTCTTTAATGTTGTTGGAAAGACTGCATTTTCAAAAGACAAGTTAAAACAAAAATAATAAGACGGGTACTAAAGTAGTTTTGTTGTCCTTAGGTAATTTAACAGTGACCTGGAGCCTTGGCGTTAATCAAGTTATCAATAAATTTTTCAAGTTCAATATTAGTGACGGGTTTGAGAAAGAAAGTAATAGGATTGCGTGGAATATGCGTATTTGCACCTAACTGAAGTGTATTACTTGAATTTTCAGAGTTCAGTGACCTTGCGATATTTGAGAAATGAACACTGAACTGGGCAGCAAGCGCTGACGAATAGCCATTTTTAGGAAGTATGTTACCTTTTTGTGCTCCACCAGTTAATTCTTGAACAACAATTCCACTTCTTTTTAATGTCTTTTCCAGCAGTTTCAAATTTAGGTTTGAAACTTAAAATGTATCTATTAAAGTATTTTTAAATAGTTTTTAAAAATATCAATCAGCCACTGTGAAGCTATTTCTCTACGTTTGCAAAAAAAAAAAAAGCAACACTTTCGTTGGCAATTTGCACGGAGGGTATCGCCCTCGGTTGACAAAATGCGGCAAGTAGACGAATCAATCGCATCAGCGGCACTTTCGGCGCCCATATTGCCAATCCAGTCTCGTAATGCTATTTTGCATCCAAGATCCAGCCAGTACTGTAGAAAGACCTGGCCAAACAAGTCGCATCGCTGAAATTTTGTACGGTTAGTCCCCAAATACTGGTAAATGACAAAAAAATTTAGTAATTTTTGTCAGTTACTAACTTAATCCCAGAAATCACTCGGAAAATAGCTTACACGTACAAATAAATCAATTTCCGCTTAGTCATTTGTCACAAAGCTATAAAATTTCTCGACCGCACATAGCTTTTCAGTAAATGGTAACATGTTCTTTGATCCAGAAAGTTTCAAGGAAGAGTGGCAGCAGTCTTCTGTACTGTGCCCTCACTCGGTTAGCAAAATGCGGCAACAAGCCAAATCAATCGCGTCAGCGGCCATGTTGTCCAACCCAGTCGCGTGTGCTATTCATCATCCGAGATCCGGCTGGTACTGTAATAGAGCCCAGCTCTGACTTCTGTTTTTTCCATAATTCCACGCGAGGGCCGTTCACACATCTCTGCACATGCTCTCTTGAGCGAAATGCCGCCATATTGTAACCACCGGTTTATATCAGCCGATGAAATGCTCCCAACTAAATCCATTTTCTATTGAAGAAATTAGCTTTCCAGAACGCAAAAACGATCGTATGCACTGAAATAGGTTACTTCGAAAAGCCGTATGCGTGTTTTAATCCTGATAAACTTTACTAAACGCTCCGGTTCGGGTTTCTCTCGTGCAAGACCAAGCCTTGAGAGCGGCGAATCAGAGACAGGTTATAAATGATGTTATCTACAAAGGAGAAATTATTTCTCTTATTTTGTACCATTTTGAAACGTCCACCACATTAAAAAAAAGCATTATCATGGTGGATTTCATCCAACTTCATCTCAATGGCCTTAGTAAGACTTCATCCATAAACGTTGGAGCATGTTGAACTGAACTCTCCTTACAGTTTACATGAAAAACTTCTTTGATCCTAGGCCTAATCAAAATGGCGACTCTTATTATTTCAACACGACCAAATCTTCGACATGAATTCAGCAAAGAAAAAACCAAAAAAAAGGGTTTAAAGGGTTTAACGAGCGTTAACCACTCCTGGTCATCTGCCCGAAGCCCTAAGGCCCTATGTCTGCAACAGCCAGATTCCCAGGCGGTCACCCACCCAAGCATCAAACCAGACTACTCATCAACAATATAGGAGCATAACAAACCCAAGGTTGCAATGAACACATGCCTTTAGCTTTCTCAACAAGTCTTTTAACTAAATTAATCCAGCTCCACACTAATGTTACTCACTAATAATATTCCCCATTTAAATACAATTTTAAGGGATGCAGAGTTAACAGGCTAATGTGAAACGCAAACACCTCTGATTGTATGCGGTTTTTTTTTTATGTTGAGCACTTACATCCGGTAAGCTACGGGGAAATG